>APFE030346260.1:0-15812 GCA_000404065.3 Pinus taeda | reverse complement strand
CCCACAGTCGTGAGAATCCCTGTTGGTCAATGTCAGGTACTTTAAATTCTTGAACGAAGCCTCTTGATATCATCTATAGTGGGATTCTAGTTTCGTTCTGCCCATTTTATAAACCAACATAGAGTTCTTTCCCTTAAGGTGGTTTGGAACTTGATTGATTTGACATTATCAAGTGTTTGGCACACTCTCCATATATATTCACAAAGGTACTAGTGTTGTTCTATGTCTTCATTTCCACTACTAGCAAATTCAAGGTGTCTAGTGAAAGGTCTTGCCATGATGACCCGAGTGTGCGCTAACAACACAAATCCTTTATTTCCACATTGTTGAGATCCTTGTAGTCCTAAATTACTAACACTACTAATTCCATTACTATTTATTGGGTTAAAACTTTCCTTATACTTCTCATGCACACTGTGTACTTGTATCACTTTAGCTAACTGAGAACAAGTTTATCAGGGTTATTATAAGGCACCAAGAGAAAGTCAGGGTGGACACTACCTATACTTCAGGGATTCTGCTACTGAATCCTTGCTGATGTTTTATATTTGGTGAATAATATTCTAATGACATTACCAATTTCATCTTCCATTTCCTCTTCATAATTGTCATGAACCTTTTCCTCCAGCATCTTTCCCGCAACCTATAATGGAGAGTCCCAATCATTATCCTGCCTTTTGTTCATCCAATCAGTATTCATGTCTTCTTTTGCATCTTTCTCCATTCTCTGTCCTTCTCCTGAGTCCCCCGACACCGCTCTTGTTTGGTGAGGTTCCATCTATCTCTTTTTCAGCGCTTGTACTGCTCTTTCCTAGCACTTTTCGGCTAGAATAATGTAAACTTTGAAATGGGAACTATAAACTCAAAATGAGAACTCTCACCAAAAAACCCCAAAAAAACATGAAAAAGAGTGCTAAAAAAGAAAAGTGTGTATACTAAAACGATGGTTTTTCTTTTTTAGGGTCAATTTTGCACATGTTTTAAAAATGGTAGTGAAAATGAATATTTTGTGCAAAAATTGTGCAAAAAACACCCTGAAAATTAAAAGTGATGATACTAGAATGATGGCTCATTTTTAAGGGTCAATTTTCAACATTTTTAAAAAATACCAGTAAAACCAATTTTTTATGTGCAAAAATTGTGCAAAATACACCCTCAAAACAAAAAGTGTTCATGCTAGAATAACACTTTTTTTTTCAATGGTAAATTTTCAACATTTTGAAATAATGGTGTAAAAGATTTTATCATGACTCTTAGAAACATTAAAATTTCAAAAGAATAATGAAAACATAAAATTAAAAATTAAAACAAAAATGAAAACAATGAAAAAAAGTTAAAAAAAAAATATCAATCATAAAAATGTTAAAGAAAAAAAAACCAAAATAAGAATTAAAAAAATGTAAAAAGCATATTAATATAAAGAAATTAAATAACTAAAAAAACAATTTTCAAAAAAAATTACATTTTTTTAATCTGGTAAACCAAAAACAATTGGAAAAAAAAAATAAAAAAAAATTAAGTAAAATTAGGAAACTGTAAAAGCATTAAAAATACCTAAAAAAATAAAATTAAAAACCAAACTTAGATAAAAAAATATTAAAAAAACTACTAAATTAAGGATTAAAACGTTTTTAAAAAAAAATCGTTTTAAAAAATATCATATATATATATATTGTTGTGGCTGAAAAAAAACAACAACAAAAAATAATTAAAATTTAAAAAAATAGCAATTATTATATTTCAAACTTAAAAAAAAAAAATAAATAACATTTAAGCAAGAACAAAAAACAACTTTTTCTTTAGAAAAAAAAAAACACATTTTCAATTTTGTATTAAAAATTAAAATTTTGATTTGACATTAATATAAAATTTTGACTTTAAAAATAAAAATTAAAAACACCATTTAAAAATTAAAAGAAGCCCAATATATTTGATTTTTTTTAAATAGCATTAAAAGTATTTTTTTAAAAAATTAAAATTTTACAAATATATAAAAAACTAAAAAAAATAGTAAATTTTTTAAATACAATTAACAATATTTAACAAAATTTATTTTTTGTTAACAAAAAGTAATTTTATCGGTCAATACTTGGCCGCCCGTGGAGGCGCGAAGCTGCACGCAGCTTCGCCTCCCAGTGTCACGCCCACATGGGTGGTTGGTCAGTGGCTATCTGATTGCAAGAATCGGATAGCCACCCGCACGGGTAGCTAAGTTGTGGTTATCTGATTCCGAGAATCAGATAGCCACTGCTTGGCCGCCCGTCGGGGTGCAACTCTGTGGTTGGCTGGGCGGTGGTTGTCCGATTCTCGGAATCAAGTAACTAGCACCCAGTCGCCCATGGGAGTGGCTATCCAGTTCTTAGAATCGGATAACCACTGCCCGACCACCCATGGGGGTGCGGCCTTGGGCGACAAAGCTGCATTCATATATCTTTTTAAATTTTTTAATTGTTAAATATATGTTTTTTAAAGTTTTACATTTTTTTTATTTTTTAAAAAATCACTGAAATATATTTTTCTTTTAATTTTTATTGATGGGTTTTTTTTTTTTAAATCATATTATATGAAATTAACAACGGTTTTTATGTTTTATTTTATTTTTTAATTTCTTATATATACAAAATATATTGAATCATGATATGTTATCATATATATATAATAAATTTGAAGTTGTTCTTTTGGTTTTATTCTTTATAGTGAGGTTATTTTGTTTTGTTTTTTATGTTTTAAATCTTGGATTGTTAACAAGTTTTTAATATTATGCTGGTTTATTAATTTTCTATATTTTTTAAAACTATAGTTGTTTTAATTTTTTGTTTTAGTTTTTTGTTAACGCTTTTTTAAATTTTGCTATTTAGTATTAATTTAATTTTAGGTTTTCTTTTCCAATTGTTCTTTTGATGGTTTATGAGATAATTTTTATTTTATTTTGACATTGACATAATTTTTTTTGAAGCGTAAAAAAATGTAACATTTAAAAGAATATCCACACTTAATATATTAAAAATTTAAAGTGTCAAAAATTGTTAAATTTAGAAAATAATTATTTACATTTCGTATATTAGAAAATTTAAAGTAAAAAAATAGGTCTTTTAAAAAGGGGCATGATGTAGAATCACCACTTTTTTAAATTAGCATGCAAATCACTAACATTCTAAAACATAATGTACATAAAAAATTTTAAAGTGCCAAAAACTATGCTCTAAAAAAAATATGTGTTCTACATTGCCCCTTTTCAAAATTGGGTCACTTTTTTGCTATCACTATGAAATGGGTAACAGTGTTAGTTCCTGTTTCAAAGTTTACATTATTCTAGTAGCACTCTCCTTTGCGCTCTAATATCTCTAGCCCTCTGTAATCCTTCTACATCCATTCCTTTAGTAGCATCTACATTCCCAAACCGATAGCATCCTCCCCTTAGGCCCTTCCCCCAGTACTGCGGTTTTACGCTACCATTGTTGTTGTAGGCATAGGTAACAACTCTTCTTCCACCATGAACATCTTAATCTACAACGACACTTCCCTCACCAGCTTCCCTCTTAATCCTCACTTAAACACTGCTTCCTCCCTTGAAAAGGACTGATAGTTCTCTGCCGCAAACTCTCGACATATATCCCTCTACTGTAGTTTGTACCCAAAAGTCTACCGCCCTTAACAGATTGATATCCAAGTGTCAAAGTGATGCAAGGTTTGTGGGAACTTAGTCATGATGAGCTAGTGTCGTTCCTTCTGGCAGACTCTGCGCTTTTATCCTTCATAGCCAATTATACAATTCTTCTGGGAATTTACACCAGAAGATCTCGTATTGGTAACTTGCAACCTCAAAGTATAAAATATCTTTACTCATTTTGGAAATAGGTCGACCCTGATGGATAGCCTGTTCTGATACAAACTAGTCTACTCTTTTATCCCACCATTCCTAAATCTTTTTCTTAACTATCATCGACACGATATTCCAAACTAGTTCTTATAACATCATGTCCAACAATGGAACCATTTGTTGGCACAAAAATGACATCAGGGAAAGACCTTGGGTTCAGGCCCAAGGAGCAAACAATTTTTCGTTGTAGTCTAGGACAATTCCAATATTTTCACCTTACCCTGAGGGATAAGAAGTCTTACCCGAGGTGTGTCATGACCAAAACTAAGAAGTGTTTAGTATAATGTCATGGATATCTTAACCATTACTCTATAGATGACCCAAGGCATATATTTAGTCTAACAACATATCAACATGATGATCAATCTAACATGAGAATAGACTTGCAATATAAAGAAACATTTGTTGGGTCCATGAATCATAACCAAATACACAAATAATACCCAGCAACCAGTGTGATTTCTCATTTATATT
Organism: Pinus taeda; assembly: GCA_000404065.3. Lineage (NCBI taxonomy): Eukaryota > Viridiplantae > Streptophyta > Pinopsida > Pinales > Pinaceae > Pinus > Pinus taeda. The sequence continues at coordinate 11,458 of APFE030346260.1, read as the reverse complement.
AATCCAACAGAAGGTTCAATTAATTATACATCCAACCTCAATCATAGATAAATATATAAAATACCAAGCTCATAGAACATTGTGAATCCCAATAGACCTTAACTCTAGCTTTCCTGCTACTGCTTTGGCCCTCAGGTCAGATACTTCGGTAGCTTGCACCCTCCTCGCTACTCATCCTTAACCAAAACCATTCAACCCTTCTCTCCTTACAGTCTCCTCCTTTTATATGCTCCTATGCTATTTATGCTTCCAGTTCTATTCAGTTGTATCTTTCCTTAGTTGTCTCTCGTCCACCTTGTCTACTCGGCTTCCCCTACTTCTTACTAAAATCTTGCCGCAATCATCCTGTAACTTCTAGTTCCTGTTTCCCTTCCCAACTATCTTCTCTACAACTTGATCATTGTTGGCACCACCTGTTTTCCCTTCTTCATATCCTAAAAACCTTTCAAAATTCAAAAGAAAGGTGCCAACAATAACCAATTTCCCCTTGACATGACCCTTTTTGACACAAATATTTACAGTGACCCTTTGACTAAATTTGATCCTTTTGTAAAAAGACCCCTTAGACTATGAGACTCATGAAACCATAGTTACAATTTTACAAAAGACCCCCAAGTGAATAGTAAGAGAGAAACACTATCATCCCTATATTATAGGACCCTAACATGCATGTTTCCCTCATCTGATTTGTATTTCCCTTATATGCAAATTGAAGAAGCTTTTACTAGTGCTTATCCTTTTACATCTCATTTTTTTTCCTGAAGGTGAAGAGGTTAAAGATATTTTCATCCCTACTACCTCTCAAGATTATACAAATCCTTCACCACCTCTTCTAACAAATATCATCCAGCTAACTCTTATAGAAAATTTTCTTCTATCCCCCATAGAAAACATGGTTTCCCTTGGATTTCTACTCAACAGATATGCCCCTTTGAACATTCAATAACCTATGAATTCCATGCCCCAAGACTACATTAAGCTCTTGCCTCGGTTCACTACGGAAGATGATATCATTTCCCATAAACATATTGAAACATTTTGTGCCTTTACAAAGAATTTAAATGTTGAACATCTAGATGTGGTACTAAGATTATTTGTTCAATCTTTGGATGGGGAAGATAGGAATGGTTTAATACTTTACCTAAAAACTCAATCAACACTTCAAAATAATTGGAAAATATATTTATTCAAAAGTGTGGAGAGAATATCAACCATGGATACTTCTTAACTAAATCTAATTCTATAAAGAAAATACCAAAAGAAAAGGTTACTAAGGTTGTGAAAAGATTCAACAAATTATACAATAGTTTTCTAACTGAGATAAAACCCCCACAAGCAGTAGCTAGAGTGGTGTTTGATGGGGCCTTTAAAGAAAATTTTAGGTTTACATTGACAGAGCGATGGTCTCCCACACTAGATCATATACAAATTGATGCCCTAGAGATAGAAGTGAATCTTCCATCAGTAGGGAAATTGAAGGGAAAACCAGAACATAGTAAAGGAGAAAAGTAAAGGAAGAGGTTGACTCCTCAGGTCAAGTAAGGGAGGCTCGTGATCATAAGATATATGAAATAAATAAAGTTATTAGAAACCTTTCAAACAAGTTGGTGAAACTGGAATTAGAGAAAAAAACCCTACTCAACAAATACAACAAGGTACTAATATAAATTTGAACCCCTAGTATAAGAGACCTCCATTGCAACTCTCACAAAGAGAGAGAAGGGACCAACATGACCAAATACAACCCCCCTTATACATAGAGGATGACTCAGAGGAAGGCCTAGTAGATATCCTTTATGCATAGAAAAATCAATACTTAACCCTGTCAGAAGAAGAATGTGAAAGAGAAGTGCAAGGAGAGGAGGACGAGGTTCCATATGTCCCCTTAGATGAGTAACAAATAAATACATATTGCAAACAATTTGTTGATTTTATGTAGGTCAAATTAGATATGAGGTATTACGTGAGATCCAGAAAATGGTCTTTGATACCCAGCTAGAATGATGAACTTGCACAATGCTTCCACACTAAAAAAAAGTAATGAGGGAACAAATATTATTGGCCCTAGTCATACCACCAAGGGACAAATCCCATACCCTAGTAATTCTAAAGTTGAATATGTAAAGTTGTGGCAGATAACACCACAAACCCAAACAATGCATTAAGAAAATAAAGGGGTTGTTGAACTGGTGAAGGTTGATAGGTGTGTCTCTGCTTTTATCTTATAGAAGGAGTTGGAAAAGGTAATATATATGTTCCCCTAACTGAGTTGTTGAACTAACTTGCTTATAAAAGGCATATTTGTGATTTTAAGGAGGTGCCTCAGTTAACACCAACTCATGACAGTTTGAATCTGAAAGAAGAAATTCCAATGGTAGTGTTTGGTCCACATGTAGGAGAGAAGGATCCATTCATGCCTCTGTTTTATATTAGTTTAGTGATCCATGATTTGTTTTTGCATAATTGCATGGTTGATTTGGAGGCTTCTCATAATTTAATGCCATTATTTGTTATGGAGCAACTAGGCTTATAGGTAACAAAAGAATACAACTATTTATATTCTTTTGGTTCCAAAAGAGTAAAATCCATGGGAATGATTAAATATCTAGTTCTTAGTTTGGCCCAAATCTTGATGAGGAGTGTGGTAATGGACATTATAGTTGTTGATATGCCTACAAGATTTGGTATGTTCCTTTCCCGATCATAGGGAATGAAACTGTTATGTATACAACTCAAAAATAGATAGATGAATGACTTAAAAATTATCCTCTTCGAGGGAGAAACCTCCTTTACATTACATAAATGAACAATACAAGACTTCATTTTTATATATAGGAGTCTAAGGGGTCACAATATAATTAGAGCCTACATAACAATAATAATGTAAGGGCACAACAATAATAATAGTGGGCTTCTATGGGGCACGACAATAACAATATGGGGGCTAAATGGGAACAAAAAGAACAATAAGGGGGATACACTAGTATTATAGGGACCTAACATGCCTCTCTCCTTCAAAAAAGTCTTTTCCTCAATGCTTGAGTAGTTATGGATGTTACTGTGTAAAATTCTCATCAACGGGTAAGTTCTTCCAATTAATGAGATACTCTGAAATTGATTGATTCCATAGGTGTTGGATTCTTATTTCTGTGACTTCTTCAGGATGAAATATGATTTTTTCCTTCTTCATTAAGTTCTAGAAACACTAGTTGAACTGGATGCTTATCACCTATCACCTTCTTTAGGCATGAAACTTGGAAAACTAGGTGTACTTGGGAAGATGCAGGAAATTCCAATTTGTATACCAGAGTACCAATATTTTGCAATGCCTTGTAAGGACCGTAGTACTTGGGTGATAATTTATTATCCTTCTTAGCTTGCTTGATAAACATTTTATGTATGGTTGTAGCCGTAAAAATACCTATTCACCTACATCAAAACTTATTTCACTGTGATGTTGATCTACTTATTATTTCATTGGATTCTATGCTAGAGTGATGTTATCCTTTAAGAGTTGGAGAATTGTTGTTCATGCTTGATGTGATATTCCACTACTTGAAACTTATAATTTTTCTGTTAAATATGATGTGATGGATGGTGTATGATATCCATAAAATTCCATAAATGGGGTCATTTTTTCTGCAGTATGGAAGAAAGTGTAATACCACCATTCAGTTAGAGGTAACCACTTGACCCATTATGTTTGTTTGTCATATACAAAGAAACGAAGATATCTTCCAAACATTTTTTCACTATCTTAGTTCTCCCATCAGATTGAGGATGATAAGATGAGCTATGAGCTAATTGAGTACCAAGAAAATAAAATAATTCCATCCAAAAATTTCCAATGAAAATGCGATCTCTATCACTTACTATAATCGTGGGATCTCCATGAATCTTTTGAATTGTTTTCATAAATGCAGTAACAAATGTGATGGCTTTAAAAGGATGAGATAATGCACAAAAGTGTGCATTCTTGGTAAGTCTGTCAACTACCACCATGATGATGATCTTTCCTTCAAACTTATGTAAACCCATGATAAAATTCATTGATACCTCCTCCCAACACTAGCTTGGAAAGGCTAAAGGTTGTAGCAGACTCGTGGTCTTAATTGTCTCAACTTTATTTTGTTGGAAAACCAAACACTTTTCCACAAATTTTTGAACATCAGACTTAAGGCCATCTAAAAAAAAATCTGTCTTGATCGTATCATAAGTTTTTGAGAATCTCGAGTGCCGTCCTATGGGAGAGGTGCTCAATTCCAAAAGAATCTATTGTTTGTGTTGGGAATTCTTACAAATATATAAGCGATCTATGTAACATAATGAATCCTTTTTCCAACTAAATGTATCATATGTACTCATATCTTGTTGCAAATTTTGAATGAGTGACCACACCTATTCTCCATTCCTTCATTCATCCCTTCCTTCGGTTATCGACTCAGGTTGGATAATAGAATTGGCACGAAGAAACACTTGCACATCCTCATCCTTTCCTGAGAGTGCATGTGAAACAACATTTTTCTTCCCTTCTTTGTAGATGGTTTCAAAGTCATAACCCAACATCTTTGTCAATGATTTTTCCTCCTCTTTTGAAGATAATATTTGTTCCAAAAAGTATTTAATACTATCATGATCTTTGTTTACCTTGAAGTGTCTTCTCATTAGGTAAGGTCACCATTTCTTTAGTGAATGTAGTATTTCCAACATTTCCTTCCCATAAATATGTTTGTGTAAATACTTTCTTTTGATTGAACGACTTTCAAAAGCAGTGAGTCTTCCTTATTACATTAAAACAACACCAATTCCATTTCCTAAAGCATCACATTCCACAAAAAAAAAAATTGGTCTCGTGTAGCTAAGACTACTGCCTGGCACATCTCCTCTTTAAGATTTTCAAAGGCTTTTGTTGCTTCTAGAGTCAAAGAAAGTGCATCTTTCTTTAGTAATGATGTTATGGGTTCCACTATTCTCCCATAATTCTTAACAAACTTGTGATAATACCTTGTCAACCCAAGAAATCCTTGAAGATTCTTTATGGTTGTGGGGATTTTCCATTCCTTAATGGCTGTAATTTTGTTAGGGTCTACCTTACCACCCTCATGAGATACAATATGACCCAAATATTCCAGCTCTTGTACTCCAAAGAAACATTTGGAGGTTTTTCAATATAATTGTTTCTCCACCAATAGTTTGAGCACCCTGTTAACATGTTGAACATGATCCTTCCAAGACTTGTTGTAGATTAATATATCATAAAAAATTACTAACACAAATTTTCTAAGAAAGGGTTTGAAAATGGAATTCATCAAACCATGAAATGTGTAAGGTGCATTAGTAAGGAAAAAAAGGCATGAAAAAAATTCATAATGACCCTCATGAGTTATTAATGTTGTTTTCAGAATGTATTTAGTGTTCATTCTAATTTGATGATATCCGGAATGAAGGTCCATCTTGGTGAAGTAAATTTCTCCATGCAATTCCTCCAAAAATTCATCAATGACAGGAATGGGAAATTTATCTTTAATAGTTAGCTTGTTGAGCTCCCTATAATCTGGACCATACACTGTGATCAATCCTTCTTGTGCACTAATATTATGTGGGTAGAGAAAGAACTTTCACTAGGTTGAATTATACCAACCACTAGCATTTCTACAACCATACGTTCAATTTCACTCTTTTGGGCATAAGAATATGTGTAAGGTTTGATGTTTGGTGGAGCACTTCCTAGAATTAAGTGAATCACATCACCATGATCACGAATACGTGGAAGGCCTTTGGGAGTCTCAAACACCTTGGAATGATTGTCCAAGACATTTTGGAGATCTTGAGAAATAGATGTTTTTCATGTTTGAACCCCTAGTGAGCATAATTGTGAAATTACGCCCCATTGTTCTTTCTTTAGACTATGTATCATGCAATTAGAGTTGATTATCTTACCTACTTTTCTTGTGATACCCCTTAATTCAAATTCCTTTCCTTCCCAAAAAGAATTCAAGAAAATTTCTTGAAAATTGGAAGTGTTCGTCCCCAAAGATTGTAACCATTGGAATCCTAGTACAACATCAACACCACCCATTGGAATGGAAAGAATTGGACTATTAAATACATATTGCACCATGGTTAGCTTGATATTATGGCACTTTCAAGAGAAATTTATAGTTCCTCCATTTGAAACCATCACTTAACACTATGGTGCTGGATATAGGAAGCAATTCAATTCCTTGACTATCTTACAATGAATAAAATTATGGGTACTACCCAAAACAATCAACATTATGACCTTTTTCTTCTTGATATATCCTTCTATCTTGAGAGCTTGAGGAGTGGTAATTCATTACAAATGATGGTAGGATTCATTTCTTCCTTATTTAGGGTTGGTTCCTGGTGTATGTCATCTTGTTTTGACATTTCTTGTTCCTTTTTTTCCTCCTCTTCATAATCTATGTAGAATAATTTCTTCTCAGCACACTTATGACCTCTAGTGTATTTTTATTACAACTATAAAAAATATATTTTGATCATTTTTCATCCAATTGTTATGGTGTCAACCTTGTAGGTTGTGGAATACTAGTAGAAACAACGCTTCCATCTTGATAGTTATGAGTAGTAGACTTCCTTGTTTCCATAATTTTGCTTTTAACTTTTCTCGCCACCCTGAATGCCTTCTCCAATGAATCAGGTTCCCAAAGGAAAACCTCATGTTGGATGTTATATTTTAAATTCCCTATGAAGACATCAACCCTATGCTTCTCTAGAATATTGGTACCCCTAATATTCAATTTTTGTAAGTCTTTAATGTGATCCTCCATTACACCCTTTTGTTTGAGATTTATCAATTGGATAAAGAAGGTGTTTCTCTTTGTATCTTCATAATGTGCTATCATTTCCTCCATAAAAATAGACTAGGTGACAAGTGGTTTAGCATAAAAATCCATCTATACCTTACAATCTGATTGGGTTCTAAATATAAAGATGTAATATGTACCTTTTATGAGGGTTTCACATCCTGTAGATCAAAATATTTCTCCATCTATAGTATCCAAGTTACCAAATACATGCTATCAAACTTCATCATATCTATATTTGGAATGTGGTGGTTCTTAAACCCCACGTTGGAATCTCTAAAATCATAATTTAGATTCCTTTTGTCTTCATCATGATTTTCATGGATTTCCTTGTCACCACTCGGAAGCCTTTCTTCTAGCAACTTTTCCAAATCTTCCTTCAACCCCTCTACCTTGAAAGTGATCATTCCTTCCATGTCTAATTTTAAAACATTTTTCAAAAATCCTATGTCCCTTTTTATACCATCTATGTTAACATTCCTCATGGATTCCAATTCATTTTTTGTTACTTTTTGTGAGAGTGAAATTTGTTGCACTTGGTCTCATAAATTTGATATATCATGTTGCATTTCTTCCTCTTCTTCACACGTCATAGAAGAGCTTTTGGTACTAGGTGTGAATTTTTCTTGTTTCGAGGCATTTTGGAATCAAACAATGATATATATTCTTCAATATGGCCCTTGAATCACTTCAAACTAATATTTCAAACAAAAGTTATGCAATTTTGTTTTAAAAATACACACCTTTTTCCTGGTTTTTAGGAGCTCGATATTACAGTTGTTTTCTATATGTAATTTTGAATCTCCGAGATCTAAAATTTTGTCCTCTATTATGCCTATGAGTCTTCATTCCAAGAAAAAACTCAAATGAAGATTGGATTCTTCAAGAAATAGTTATGCCCAATCTCCCATGATGACTTGATTACAAAGTAGTTCAGTGTCACGATTTCAACATTCGGCCCTAAAAATGATACCAAACAAACTTAAGTCTGACCTATTTCCATCACTTCTTATGCAATCAAAATATGATGCTGAAAGTGAAAGTTATGACGATTTTCGCCAGGTCACCTATTTGAGATGGAGTTCTCAAGCCTGCAAAATCCCTAACTACCTCAAATCATCTCTGCAAATATAGCGAGACAAGATCTGAAATTTGTACAAGAATTTCATTGTGATTTCAGCTCCATGTGGTTGTAATTTCAGCTTCTAAATCTTTGTAGAAACAATGTTATAAAAAGAACTCCACAATGACCTATTTGGAGCAGCGAAACCCTAGAATCCAAAGATTTGATACCAAATGTTATGCAACAAGCTCACAAATAGATAGATCAACGGCATAAAAAATATCCTATTCGAGGGGAAAACCACTTTTAAATTACATAAATGAACAAATCTTGGATAATAAAAATGACAAGACCTCCTTTGTATATATAGGAGTCTAAGGGGTCACAATATAATTAGAGCCTACATAATAATAATAATGTAAGTGCACAACAATAACAATAGTGGGCTTCCATGGGGAACAATAATAAAAATATGGGGGGCTATATGGGAACGCAAAAAAAATAATGGGGATACATTAGTATTATAGGGACCTAAGAGAAACTTGGAGGATCTATCAAGCTTGATTTGAGATATGCTAGTATCCCAATGTTTGGGGGAGAAGAGCATAGGTTATATAGGGAATCTAGATTTGTGAAAACTATAACTATAGTTGATTGTTCAAATAATTCTCTAGTACAGGGTCAAGAAAGATATTTTTCCTACTTTATATTGGAAGTAGAAGATCAAATCATGGAAGAAGCCCATGCAAAAATTCTTGCTCAGATGGGTAAGTTTGTGGGGGGGGGATATGATCATATTTGGAAAGTGTATTTTGATGGTGCTTGTTCTAAGGAAATGGGGTTGGTTTGTTGCTAGTGTCCCTGGAGAGTAACCTTATACCTCTCTCATTCAAACTAGATTTTGATGCTACAAATAATTTTGTTGAATAGGAGGCATTGGTGTTAAGGCTACAAGCGTCTATAAATATGAATATTGACTGCTTGACAATGTTAAGAGATTCTGAGATGATATTGAAACAAAGTAGAAACTAGTGTCAAACCAAGCATATGAGGTTGAAGTCCCATAAAATTAAGGTATGAGACCTGATTGAAAATTTCTTTTTGGAATTTAATATCTAGTTTCTATACAAAGAATATAATAGAATGACTGACTCCTTAGAAATTTCAATAAGTACATTTAAACCACTGTAGAACCCCTTGCTTAGGTATGAGGTGGAGATCAGGTACAAACTCTCAATACTAGATAATGTGAAATACTGGCATGTTTTTGAGGACGAGGATAAGATCAAGTGTTTTATGGAGGTAATTGGGGATTTTTCCAATCTAGTGATTGACTAGGAAGGTGAAGATATAGAGGAGGAACCATAATTATCCTGGGAAGAATCGATTGTTGGGCATAAAATTTTATAGTTGAAGGGAAACATAATTCTAAAAGTATTGGTTCCAATAGAAAAATTGTTTAATGAAAATGATGTAATTTTCAAGCCAACAAAACAAGAGCATGAGGAGGATATAGAGGATTGTAACATTTGAAATGAGCAACAACCTAAACTTGTTAAATTGTTTAAAGGGATCCCAAAAAAATACAAACAAAGAAACCCCGATCTATTAAAATAAATATATTGATGTTTTTGTCTGGTCCTATGATGATATGAAGACCTTTGACTCCAATATCATTCAACAAAAAATTACTTTGAAGACTAGAATGAAGTCCCACAAGAAAATTCCTAGGCAAATAAATCCCTTACAACTCGCATTAATTGAAAAGGAAGTTAGGAAGTTTCTCCAGGCTAAAATCATTTTGCCTCTATGATACTCATATTGGTTGGAAAATTTAGTCCCTACTCAAAAGAAAAATAGAGAGATCAGATTATGCTTGGACTTTAGAAACCTAAACAAGGACTCTCTAAAGGACAACTATCCTTTGCCCAAGATGGATTTAATTTTGCAAAAGGTGGTGGGATCATCCTAGTTATCCATGACTAATGAGTTCTCTCAATATAATCATATTGTTGTACACCTTGGGCATTAGAAGAAAAAAACTTTCACGACACTTTGGGGGGACATTTAAGTACGCCAGGATGCCTTTTGGCATCACAAACACTAGAGCAACTTTTCAAAGGGAAATGGATATGGTTTTTGTTGGGGAGAAAGACAAATTTGTGGTAATTTATTTGGATTGAATAAATGTTTTCTCAAAATATGAGGAGGAACATGTTATGAAACCATCTCAAGAAAAGATAGAAAAGATAGATCAACGCCTTAGAATTCAGCCTCTTCGAGGGGGCAACCTCCTTACATTACATAAATGAACAATTCTTGGATGATCCAAATGACAAAACCTCCTTTCTATATATAGGAGTCTAAGGAGCACAATATAACCCAGCCGACCTAACAATAATAATATAAAGCCACAAAAATAACAATAGAGGGATTCTATGGGGCACAATAATAACAATATGGGGATAATAGGGGCACAACGATATTAATAAGGGATGCAAATACAATATTAATGGGGTAATAACTAGTATTGTAGGGACCCAACATGCCCCTCTCCTTCAAAAAATTGTTATCCTCAACGCTTGAGTAGTTTTGGATGCTTTTGTATAAAATTATCATCCTCCCATATGGAATCTTCAGCAGATAAGTTCTTCCACCTAATAAGGTCCTCCCATATGGAATCTTCAGCAGATAAGTTCTTCCACCTAATAAGGTCCTCTGAAATTGATCGATTTCATAGCTGTCGAGTTCTTGTTTCTATGACTGCTTCCAGTTCCAATATAATTTTTCCTTCCTCATCAAGTTCTGGAAATATTGTTTGAACTGGGAGCTTGTCACCTATAACCTTCTTTAAACATGAAACATGGAAAACTGGGTGCAATCGAGAAGCTACAGGAAGCTCTAATTTGTATGCCATAGTACCAATCTTTTGCAACACCTTGTATGGACCATAATACTTTGGTGATAATTTATTATCCTTCTTAGCCTGCTCGAGGGACATTTGCTTATATGGTTGTAGCCGTAGGAATACCCAATCACCTACATCAAAACTTCTTTCGCTGCGATTTTGATATGCCTGTTGTTTCATTCTATTATGTGCCAACACGAGGTTATCCTTTAAGAGTTGCAGCACTTGTTGTTGATGTTCAATGTGATGCTCCACTGCTTGAACCTTAGAATTTTCTCTTAAATATGATGTGATGGATGGTGGCTGATATCCATAAAGTGCCATAAATGGGGTCAGTTTTGTTACTATATGGAAGGAAGTGTTATACCACCATTCAGCAAGAGGCAACCATTTGACACATTGTGTCTATTTATCAGATAAAAAGCAACGAAGATATCCTTCCAAACATTTGTTTACTATCTCATTTTTCCCATCATATTGAGGATGATAAGATGAACTATGAGCTAACTGAGTACCATGACAAGAAAATAATTTTGTCCAAAAATTTCCAGTGAAAATGGGATCTTTGTCACTTACAATAATCTTTGGGTTTCCATGTAGCTTTTGAATTGTTTCCATAAATGCACTAGAAATTGTACT
>APFE030346256.1:0-14033 GCA_000404065.3 Pinus taeda | reverse complement strand
CACTGTGTGTAAATATTTCATTTACATTCACTGCTGTGTGAAAACAAAGATTACAAGGATTTACTGTTTTACCTTTTCACTGCTGTGTGAAACAATTCATGGTTTTCAATGATACATGCTTCCCTTGGTTTTCTTCATTCACCTCTTCACTTCATCGCTCCTGCACTGCTGTGCGTTTTCATTTCTTACACTTACCAAAATTGACCAACAACAATATGTTTTACTTGTCTTGTTAAAACCAAACTTACGCCCGTAAAAAGAATTAAAAACAATAAAATTAAAAGCTATATGACATTGCCCATGCCATCATTTAACTCACGCCCATACTTGCCGTAAATTCACCTAACCATATGACAAATATTTAATAAAGGTATGGTCAAAATAAAACTTAATTTTACTCCATGCTAAGCCTTTAATGTTGGCCGTATGCAGGTTCAGTTGACCGTCAATCGTTGATTTGCACTCCTGGAATCGAACGGATGAGGTGAATATCGGAAGGCCTTTTTCACCGAACTTTACTCCACTATGCAGCTTTGGAAGATCAACGGTGGAGAATGCTGGAGCACATCAGACGGCGGAGGAGAATATCGGAAGCCACTTTTTAGTTGAACTTTACCTTCCGATAAGTGTCAGAGGCGGATGTCACGCCTCATCCACGCGTCAACTCCAAATTGTATCGGAGCTCTTGTATACGGAAACTGCCTTCAACCAAAAGCGGTCCGATAACGTTACCAACGGTTTGTGGTTTTGCAACTGTGGTTTCGAACATATTAAATGTTGGTCGGTTCAACTGTTCGAGCAGTTGAAATTACAATTTCAACAAGAAAGAAAGAGAAGATGATGAGCATGTGAATTACCTTTCAAATTGCTATTATGTTCAGCAAGTGGCCCAGAGCTGGAAATGTAATGAATCAGAAAAACAAAAATGGAATGCAGGGAGTGAATGAAATGGCGAGGAAGGCAGATTATAAAGATACGCGGCGGTATAGCTGCGGGCGGGGGCCTGACCCTGGGCGGCGGGCGTATAGCTGCGAGGGGTGAGGTTGTGCGAAGTTGCAAGAGACAGGAGGAATGCACCGTCCATATAAACATCTTTTTCAAAGGGATTGATAGAGAAAGGAGGGAACAACCGACCATACATACATATTTTTCAAGTCGTTGATAGAGAAAGGAGAAACTATCTGTACACATGCACATTTTTCGCAAGCGGTTGATGCCATTTAATGCTCTATAGTATTTCCGTTAGCTTTATAGTAAGTGGATACTGTTTGAAGATTTTGTAGGACGAATATGAACAGTTTGCGAGAAAAGTCTTTTTTTAATTATATTTTTTTTATCCATAACATTTATAATTTTTATCAATTCTAACTAACTTTTATTTTAACAAGCTATGAATATTACTTTATATTTATATATATATATAATATAATTTATACATATATTATAAGAAAGGTCTTTTACATAACTAATTCCCTTGTAAATACTATATAACTTATAATTTTTAATTATTAATACCTTTTTAAGTAATCATTAACATCATTTAAAATTATTTTAAATATTTATTGGTTACCTAATATAACTAATTTCCATAATAATTTTTATGACCGTGGTCCTAAAGTCAAAATTAGCTGTTGGTCAAGTTAGCTGTTGGAGGCTCTCCTCAGACTATTTAACATGCTAACCTGGATCTGTTTCTTCAACTTGTCCTGACGATGAACCACACTAAATATTTTCTGCATGTTATTTAGGCCAAAATATTTCTTATAAAATATTTTCTGCATGTTATTTAGGCCAAAATATTTCTTATAAATGTATTTTCATTTTTGTTTTTTTATTATAGTCAAATATGTATATTTATTTTTGTTTTTTAAATAGTCAATGGAGTATATTTTATTTTAAAAAGACCTATATATCAACTATTCTTTGAGCAATTACTATTAGTTTTAGAATTTTTTCAATTGGGTTTATTTGAGATGGTATAAATTATTGTTATCATTCTCACCAAGTTTTAATTCCCTCCAGCAAAATGTTCAATTCATATCAATTATATTATTATAATGGATTTAGATTTTATTTTTAAAAGATCTTGAGTTTAGAGAATATATTTTTTCAATTGAAGAAATCGTCTTTCTAGCTCTTCTTATGTATATATAGTCTTGCAATGAATTAGACCACAAGAGTTGTGAGAACAAAAACTCCTCACCTAATCATTGGACCACATCCTCAAGACAATTTTCAAAAATATTCAACCCTTCCTTATGAACTAAATATTGTTGCAATGATCTTAAATCTTAATATCTTAATATTAGAGTTACTTAAACATTAAAGAAATATCTTACCTTTTTAATATAAACTTGAAAAAAATACCTAATCAGATTATTATTTTCTAATTGATTAATTTTTTAATATTTTCTAATTCTCCATTTTACTATAAAAGTGATTAATTTTTTCTTTAATGTAATTTTTAATAAACCATATTAATTTTTAGAGGGTCAATTTTAATAAATACATATTCAATAATAATTAAACTATAATTGAATTTTTCACTTTATAAGTATGTTCGTATATCCTCACCAGCGACCCATCAAATATAGAGAATATAATTTTAATATTTTCGAAACTATTCATCATAAAATGTAAGTTAACTTTTTATTTGGACGGGGTTTCATTTTGAATATACAAAAACGCAAAAGTTCACAATTTCTTCACAAACTTCGCAGCAATATTTTAAATGGTAAATACGCCCACTTGGTTCCTGAGATTGACGTGCCTGTCGGTCCCCCGGACATATAAGGAAAACACGTTTTCATACACGGCATGACGGCACTGTCTACCATCTATTATTTGGTGTAACTCTCTTTTATCTTTACGGTAAGTAGATTTATTATTGGGTGTAATTAAACAGGGAAGAAAAAAAATCAAGTTTATTTTAAATTAGTTATAATAAATAAATAAAAAATTTAATAAGAGGTTGTTTTTAGTATTATAGAGATGTTATAATGTAATGTTTACATTTTGATTCTCTCACTTAAAAATATAAATAAAAAAATAACATTTTAATTTGGTCAAAATAAAAGCAATTTAAAACCATCTTAATTTTAGACTTATCAATTTTGGCGCTTGATAGATCCAGGGGTTAAGATGAATCTAGATTGGTTTTGATATAAATTGACCATATTTAAGTTGGATCCATTCTCTCTTTACCCTCCAACTCTCACTCCTCCCTCTCTCCTTTTGCGCCGCTCTATCTCTCCCATCCATATGACTAAAATTTTTCCCTCTATGCAAACATTGCTATCTATAATATCTAACATATTTTACATTTTTTATGCAAGTTTTTATGCAAGCAATTTACTTATCCACTTCACATATCAATTTATTAGTTACTGCCAAAGCAAGACCATATGATGATTTGTCTATCAACCATTATTAATTTAGCATGACCAATGTAACTGATAATTATTTATGGAATTTTTCATGTTCCCATGCTAAGGTGCGCTCCAAAACAAAATTACAATATAACAAATTTTATTTTATTTTTTTATTACTTTTAACATTTTCTTATTAATTGAGCCAATGTTTCAATTTTTACAAGTTATAACATTTCCAACATACTATGTTCTATATTACTTTTAACTTTTTATTATTATTTTTTATTGAGTTTACATATAAATGTTAAATGTTAAACATTTATGCCTACACATCTACCATTGACATTAGATTAAATCTGTCAAATGTTCAACATTTAAGCTTAACATCTACCCCATAGTATGTAGTAGAGCGTTTTAGTGCAATAAAGAAAATAACCTTACAAAAATAAAATAAAAATAAAAAATCTCATGGTATTTATGTATGATATTGAGAAACTATGAAATTAACCTATGTCATCCTTGTGGAATGTAGGCTATTTCAAATATAGAATAATCTGAAGATCCAAATATAAAAAATATAAGATGTATATAAAAAATATTTAATATAATAAGAGTTAATGTTTAAAATCGAAAATATTTATAGTTACAGAATTTATATATTAATTTGAATTTTTCATTATTGCATTTCATCTAAATTAAACGTGGGTGGTACAATCATTTTGGATTAGTTTAAGTTTTAGAGTCTTTTAGCAAATTAATTTTTTAATGATATGTTTGAGAAATATTTAATAATTATGAGCTTATATATATTTTAATTTCGAAACTACTAAGCAAGGATTAAATTCATGCAAAACCTTTTTTAGAGTTTGAAGAGATTTGATCCCTCTCAAGGCTTGGTAGAAAACCTCTTTTAGAGTGAGAATGATGAATCATAACTGACTTAAATTTCCTCCTTTATATAAACTATATTCCACATTAATACCATGTGTTCTCATAAACTTGAAGCTCTCAAACCAACCACGTCAAATTTTTATTTTATTTTATTTTTATCTTGTAAAAATGTTTAAAGTAGGGTATTTTTATTTTATTTCTTTACGAGATTGGATTGGAGAGCTCGACCCAAAGATCAATTTTATTTCACAATTCGTTTGATATTGTTTAATATTTTTATGTTTATGGTAGAGTAAGGCTAGACCAAGTGGTTGAGGAGGGTTATTAATTCCCTCACCTCTCATGTTAGATTTCTCGAAATGACATGATCAATTTTATTTCACAATTAGTATGATATTGTTTAATATAGGCCAGACCAAGTGGTTGAGGAGGGTTGTTAACTCCCTCATCTCTCATGTTAGATTTATGGAAATGACGATTTCTCAAAATGCCATGCTTAGCATATTTTGTTCTATTATTATTAGACTTTTAAAAAGATTATTTAAAATATTTTGAAAATTGAAAATTTTTAATGCATATTCTTTTATAAATATGAATAATGACAAAAATATAAAACCATTAATTGAATTTATTTTATATTTAATAAAATAAAAAATAGGTTTATGGTAAAGTATTTATAAAATAAAGAAATTGAAATTAAAGACATAGTAATTAGAAATACATAAAAAAATTATATTCTTTATTGCACACTTGATTCAATTACATCATAATTATAGATGTAAATCATAGATAAGGAGGTTGAGATATGTTTTCAACAAAATCCCAAACTACTTTTAAACCTAACATAGAAGCATTATCTCCAATTCCCTCCCTTAATGCTCACATGCCAAAAATACACATTACCACTTTGACCTACCACTTGACCTCCATTTAAAACATAACTATTTCTGATCATCGTTGATAAACTTTGTAGAATTGATGTTTCTTGACTACCCTGAAGAATAGCCTAAACACTAAATATCTCTATGCACATGCTTTTCTTTTAGTAGTATGCATCAAAACACATACTTCCATTTATATAGATAAGTTATCTATATAATGAGCTTATCCAACAATCAATCATACAACTTACCTTTCTAATATATACACAGAAAAGAAAAAACGTAGCTTATACTCTTGAAGCACAAAAGAACAACAAGACCCATCAGGTTATAACAGATTTACATAAACAAATTAGCCATATGTTCTCTTAGAACCCAAAGGTATTCAATCCTTTGATTGGTAATAAAAACCTTGGGAATGGAGTCCAACATTATCCTGTTACTATTCTCGAAGTTCCCTTTGCTCCTTCGCAAGCACTGAGTACATCATCGTTGTTATCTATAATGAAAATATTCGTGGGTGAATGATCGATCGAGTAACAACTCCCCTCCTCAGGTTAGATAACAGATAAATAATCAAATTCCCCAATTCTTACCCCAGAATACACGATCTGGAAACTACCTGTTTATTCTATTCAATATTCAATTCTCTCTTCGAAAGGCATGTGACCAGGGAGAGGACGACAGGAAAACAACAATTTCAAACCATATTCGTGATTCCTCCAAAAATAATCGAAATCTCTCCCATCAGTGGATGCAGCAACGTAAAACACTTCAATAAAGATTGTCAGTCTTTTGTTGCTTTCAAAAACAATGAAGCTACCACTTTCTTTCAAAATTTGGTCAAAGTGTCACTTGCAATACTCCATCTTTACTGAAAAAGTGTCTACTACAACAAAACTTTGAATTGCAAAGAAACATTTCCTTGTTCAAACAAACAGGACTACGAAAGGGTTAGTAATGGAGCACGATTACATTGTATTCAACGATCGGTCTTGAAATTTATGGAAATGGTGTGGGCTAGTGCATAAGCCTCAATAAAACCGAATCCGTGACACTTTGAATTAATAAAATCTAGGAGATTGTGCAGCTGGAGAAAATAATGAATCACGTCACTGAAATCGGATCTGCCAATCCACCAGGCACTAACTCACCACAACTGTCGCTTCAAACTTGCTCTCGTCCTACCACGATGCATCAACTCACAACACTTTCAATCTGCTCTCGTCTGATTCAAACAGGTCCATGGAGCCTCTTCGTTGCTCTCTTCTGAGCCTCTGCACGCTCACAACGCCTACTCTTCTACGATTTGACTCTTTTCTAATGATCTAGTTCACCCCCAACTCAGCTTCTAAATCGACAATCGCATGCTCATATCACATATAGTCCAGCACACATAGTTCCACACTGAATCCCAACGCACCGTTGTTTATACCAATGGCATAACAGCAGGTTGAGGATTTCTCGCCGGAATGGTGGAATCTTGTCCAGTCTTCGCCGTGGTTCCGTGACTACTGGCTCCGAGAAAGTTATGAAACGCTCGAAGATGCAGAATCCTTTGCCAATCTATTCCCGGAAACCCTAGAAGACACAGATGAGGTCGATGAGTTCTCAGAACTGAAGTCGTAGCTTGAAGAAGCGCTTCTGCAGTGCTCTACAGCTGTCGAGGGGAGTGTATTCGCAGAAACGGATGTAACACAACACTTTATAGATGCAAATGAGAGAGAGAAGGAAGTGCTGCTAAAGTCTATGAATGGAAAGCTCTGCAAGCTAAAATTAAAAGCTGAACACCAAGAATCCTTCCTACATGGCGTAAACACTTAAACTATACAAATACCATGTTAAAATACGAATCAAACTTTATTAAATCAACTAAGGATCTTACAAATGTGAAACACCACCGGGAAGACTGTCTCTGCAAAACAAGTTCGGCTTGCATGCATTACATGAGAGATATTTATAGTTTACACACATTTAGGGAAGTTGAACTGAATCCTAGAAAACAAGAACATAATCCTAAACTAAGGTTCGGTTTGAACTGTCATTCCATTAAGCCATTTATACATTAATCTCAACATGTAACTTATAATTATTTATGGAATTCTTAAGGTGCCCACCAAAACAAATTACAAGATAACAAATTGATTTTTATTATTTTTATTACTTTTAACATTTTATTATTAATTGAGCCAAGATTTCAATTTTTACAAGTTACAACATTTCCAAAAAACTATATTCTATATTACTTTTAACCTTTTATTATTTTTGTATTGAGTCTACATATAACTGTTAAATATTAAACATGTATGCCTACACAGCTGCCCCTATACTCACTGACATTGACATTAGATTAGATTTGTTAAATGTTAAAAATATTAAACATTTAAGCTTGACATCTATACCCCATAGTATATTGTAGAGCATTTCAGTGCAATAAAAGAAAATAACTTTATTAAAACAAAATAAAAATAAAAAATCGCATGATATTGACCTATGATTTTGAGAAACTATGAAATTGACCTATGGCATCCTTGTGGAATGTATCCTATTCAAAGTGAGAATTAAATACTTAGTAGATTCAAAATTAAGATGGATCTAAATTAATTATAAACCAGCAAAATGAATAACACATTTATTTATATTATTTATAGAAAATATTTTTAATATCATAATGATGTAATTTTAAAATTTTTTAAAAATATTAATAATGATTATATATAATTTTTAAGTAGAATAAAAATATCTATATAAATAATTTATAAAATTAACGAATTATATATATATATATATATATATATATATATATATATATATATATATATATAAATTTGAATGAGTTTTTCATTATTGCATCTCAACTAAATTAAATATCCGCGGTATCATTGTTTTTTGATTGGTTTAAGTTTTAGAGTCTTTTAGGAAAAGTGAGAGATTATAAATGCTAATTTTTTAGTGATATATTTGAGAAATATTTAATGATTATGAGTGTATATATATTTTAATTTCGAATTTATTAAGCATATATTAAATGTGTTGAGATGCAAAACTTCTTTTAGAGTGAGAAGAGATTTGATCTCTCTCGAAGCTTGGTAGAAAACTTATTTTAGAGTGAGAAGGGATTTGATCCCTCTGGACGCTTGGTAGATTGGAGTTAAGATGGATCATAGCTAGCTTAAATTTCCTCCTTTAAATAGACTATATTCCACAAGAATACCATGAGTTCTCATAAAATTGAAGCTCTAAAACCAACCAAGTCAAATTTTATTTTTATTTTATGTTATTTTTATCTTGTAAAAATGTTTAAAGTAGGGTATTTTTATTTATTTCTTCACCATATTGGATTGGAGAGCTCGGTGCAATGATTAATTTTATTTCACAATTAGTATGATATTGTTTAATATTTTTATGTTTATGGTAAAGTAAGGCTAGACCAAGTGGTTGAGGAGGGTTGTTAACTCCCTCACCTGTCATGTTCGATTTCTCGAAATTACATGCTTCGCTTGTATTTTGTTATATTATTATTGGGATTTTAAAAAGATTATTAAATAATATTTGAAATTGAAATCTTTAATGCTTATTCTTTTATAAATATGAATAATGACAAAAATATAAACCATGAATTGAATTTATTTTGTATTTAATAAAATGAAAAAGAGGTTTATGGTAAAGTATTTATAAAACAAAGAAATTGAAATTGAAGGCATAGTACTTAGAAATACATACAAAATTATATTCTTTATTTTACACTTGATTCAATTACATCATAATTACAGATGAAAATCATAGATATGGAGGTTGAGATATGTTTTCAACAAAATCCCAAACTACTTCTAAACTTAACATGGAAGCATTATCTCTAACTCCCTCCCTTAATGCTTACATGCCAAAAATACACATTACAACAAAAATATGGATCTTTTTTTGGTTGGTCTTCATGAGCACTCACATCCACATTAGAATCTAGTAGACATTGCTCTTTCTTCACCACTAAAACTTTGAGCTATCTCTTGAACTCCATTTAAAACATAACTATCTCTGACCATCATTGACGAACTTTGTAGAAATGATGTTTCTTGACTACCCCGAAGAATAGCCTAGATATTGAATATCTCTATGGACATGCTTTCCTTCAAGTAGTATGCATCAAAATACATACTTCCATTTATATAGGTAAGTTTTCTATGTACTGAGATTATCCAACAATCAATCATACAACTGGCCTTTCTGACATATACATAAAAAAATAACCCGTAACTAATGCTCTTGAAGCATCGAAGAACAACAAGACCCATTAGGTTATAACAGATTTACATAAATGAATTAGTGATATGTTCTCTTAGCACTGAAAGGTATTGAATCCTTTGATTGGTGATTCAAAACCTTCGGAATGGAGTCCAGCATTGTCCTACTACTACTATTGATGTTCCCTTTGCTCCTTTGCAAGTGCTGACTACATCATCGTTGTTGTCTGTAATGAAAAATCTTCGTAGGTGAAGGATCAATTGAGTAACAACTCCACTCCTCATCGTAGATAATAGATAAATAGTCAAATTCCCTAATTTTTACCCCAAAATACATGATATGACAACTACCTATTTATTTTATTCAGTCTTCAACTATCTCTAGAAAAGAGTGTGACCAGGGAGAGGACGACAGGAGAACGACAATTTCAAAACAAATTCGCGAGTCCTCCAAAAATAATCGAAATCTCTCCCTTGAGTGGATGCAACAATGTAAAACATGTCAATAAATTGTCAGCCTTATGTTGCTTTCCAAAACAATGAAGTTGCTACTTTCTCTGAAAAAATGGTCAAAGTGTCACTTGCAATATTTCATCGCTACGTGAAAAAGTGTTTACAGTAACAAAACTTGAATTGGAAAGTAAAATTTCTCTGCTTAGACAAATAGGACTACGAAAGGGTTAATAATGGAGCACAGTTACATTATATTCAACAATTGTGTTGTTGGTCTTAAAAGGACAATAGGACATTGTTAAGAATTTTGTTTATTTGTCTAAAGGTCATGGGAAGACGGTCCCATATGGAACTAGACAGAATACGATTTATTGTTTCAAAGTGGGAATTATAGAGGGCTAAATGGAGGCACCCTATAATCCCCTACTTTGAAGTTTTTCCTAGATAAGATATTTATTCTACAATAAAATCCATAAGATTAAGGTGATTTTGGGCCAATGTTTGAGATTCCATATATTACTCTAGTTACGTTAATCCCTCTTGGGACTTGAACCTGAAAGAATGTGGCAAGATTTAAGGATATTGAAGGTGCCAGAGGGGCCTGTTGACACGACGAATTTTCGTTATGCCAACAAGGGGAACTAACTCAATCACAGGCCCCAATTAGACCTGCTTTCATTTGGAGTGGCTAGTTCCAACGGGTTTTAAAGGATCCCGTAAACTGTTATAGGTGTTGAAAGATTGCTCCCCAGAGTAAGACTTCACTTAAATCAACAAAAGAAACAACTAACCTGTATGTATCAAATCCTATCTATACTAACCTTACCTTGTTATGCTAGTCCTAACTATTCTAATATCCTGCGTGAGCATAACAAAGAGATTAAACATCATCTATAGATTCCAAGTCCAAATGAATCAATTACTGGTTCATAGTTGAACAAGGTTGTATTAAATCTTAATTGCAATCTAATTACTCATATAGGAATACATATTCCTTTCCATACAAATAAAACTTGCAACTGATGTTTAACATGGTTTTGAATCAGCAACTGCTCATGAGTTAACCATGCTATTAAATTATATTCGAATAACCAGGAATAAGCATGCACTGTATGTTATTAATATGCACAAAGCAAAGCACATTTATATTTATGCCAGCAACAACACCCTGATTCTAAACACATGAAAGAAGAGGAAAATAAATCTGAAGCAAAAGGCTCCTTCTTGACCCAAACAATCTTCTTTATTAGCACAATAAATCAAAAGTTGTTCTTCCCAAAAAAAAAATGTCTTCCCTCCATCTCCGGAGGTAATACTTATGCAGGAAGAAATTGACTCTCTGTATCGCCCTGACCCTCCATCTTCGCGGCTTATTCAATATACAAATTAAATATACGGATGTAGAACGGTCCGCCAAACTGCCGACACCTTGAGGCTACTTTTGCTAGGGCATTTTTATTTTCTAGGGGAAATGAAAGGATGTTGATTAAGAGAGTGTGGTTTTGTGTCATCTCTCTGTACCTGTATGGAGTGGACATTATTCCCTATCATTTCTTGAAGGAAACTGAAGACACTGCGCTCATCATCCCACATCTGGCTTGCTTTAAGGTGTATCTGGAGGTAATAAAATCTTGATGGATCAACGTTGTCATGAGTGCTTCCACTGAACATAGAGAGTTTCTCCATTATGCACTATGGCAGTTCGTATCCCTTTCTGGCAGAATATGTCTTTGCAATATCGACACCACTAGTGCAGAGGTGTCATCTTGATATAAATTGCTTTTATCCACTACCGAGTCCACTTGAACTCGCCTGCGGAAATAATTCATATGAGCTATGATTATGAAAAATATGACAAACATGCTCACAAACAAACCTTACATTCAGCCAAAATTTCTACTTAATCTTGCAACGCAGAGAAACTACAATTATTAAACCACTGAACATGTTGTAACATGTATTCTCATTGCCCATAATATTCATTTTTACTCAAGGATTTCTTTGACAATGCTTCAAAAGCAGACCATTCACTCTATCAGATTTTCTTTTAAAAACCCGGACCACAACACTTTATCGGAATACATGGGAATATACAGGAAAACCCATAGCCGAACCATAAGGCCGCACTTCAAATACTATACCCCCAGATCTATAATCATCATCAGGTCCGCTCATCGCATCGTGCCTTATGTATAAGCCTTGGGCACCGCTGATTGCGATTTGCAATAGAATTGAAATAAATATGTGCTGCGGTTAATAATCCCATCGGGTCCGCTCATCGCATCACACCTTATGTATAAGCCTTGGGCTCTGCCAATTGTGACTTGTGATAGGTTGGACCCGAAATATATATGTGCCATGGTTAATAATGTCGACGGGTCCACCATATGTGATTTTCCTTTGAAAACCCAGACCACAACATTTTATCGGAACACATGGGAATCCATGGGAAAGCATGTAGCTGAACCATAAGGCCAGACTTCAAATACTATACACCCGGGTCTATAGTTATCGTCGGGTCTGCCCATCGCCCCTTCGCATATCGCATGTCACTTTACTGTCGCTGACTACCGATTGCGATTGCGATTTGCGATTTGTGATTGGAGGAAGTGGTCCCGAAAAATATATATGTTGTGCTTAATAGTCCCGGCGGGTCCACCATATCACAGAGTGCCTTATGTACAACCCTTGGGTTCCGCTGATTGCGATATGCAATAGGCCGAACCTGAAAAATATATATGATGCGGTTAATGATCCTGGCGGGTCCACCATATTGCGAAATGTTTGAAGCTTGGGCCTATGTATTGGTTGAGAGTGTTGATTGCGATATGTGATGCGATCAAAGACTTGATCGAATCATAGTTATTCATGGGAGATGGACCTTTAGCCTTTGCCAATGCGAAAAGCAATATGCGATGAAGGCATGCATCGAGAGATGTGTAAAGACTGAGGAAGTGCGAAAAGGGTAAGTTATGAATATTTGCATAGTATTTCTATTATCAAAGCATTGATATAGAAATAATGACGTGATAGGAGGTTTTGAGGGTTGAGTCTATATACACCCAAAGAAAAGAGTGGGGGTTGGTTACATGTGTGGGCATAGAGCGCCATGAAGGTTTATGAGGATTGAAAGGTCCTGATGAAGGATATGAATGAACGGCTAGACTGGGCTATAAATGAATCATGCCGCAGAGATTTATCCTAGGGGGGTCTTAACCATTAAGAATTGAATATTTGACTCGACAGAGAGTTAAAATCCCTGAGATAAAAGTAGAGCATTCGGAGAGTTATCATTAGGAGAAATAAAAGATCAAATTTTTAGGGGGCCCATTCAAATATGCTACGAGAGCAGGTTTTAATAGGGTGGTGGTTGTGGCCACAACAAATGGTGAACCGCTGGATGAACCAGTTATCTCTGTTACCAAATAAACTTTGGATCAGTAGAACATCAGGGTGTTAAGATAAGCTTGAAATGCAAACTGTATAGATGGATAGGCATGGGTTCCACTTCAGCATTAATAGCTTTAGGCAGGATAAAGACAAATAGCTTCTACTTACTGATAGGGTTTTGACAGGCATTCTCCAATGGTTGTATTGTGGGATTGATTAACCTTCCTTTACTTATTTTCTACTTTCAAAATCCTTTCGGGGCCATCACTGGTCTGTTAATACCTATTTAGGTGTGTACCTCAGCTCTTTATCGCTCATCAAACTTGATGTAGATGTGTTTTTCTGCACTTTATGTAAGAATTTTAGTGTTATACTTTCGTATGATTGAATGGGGTGCAGTCATGGATCGTGCCATATTTTTAAATTGATTAAACAAAGTTGGGCTTGCTGTGTCAACCAGTACTTTGAGTCCAGCAACAGTCCCTACTCTAACCGGCTTCCCAAACAAACTATCCTTCTAGATTGGCACAAGGAATCAACATTTCATTTTCTTTTACATAAGTCCTTCCAGTTTCAGGCACAAGGACTAGAGCACAATTAAATTTGCCACAGGATAAGTGACAGTGAGCTTAGCCCATGAAAGGAGGTTTACTTGTAGGTGATAGATGTTGAGTCTTGAAAATTTCATTCATTTCCATTACACTTTCACTATTATGTCCACTATATCACCTCCATTTCACTACTATGTCACCACATTCATCCCACTTTCATTATCATTGGGTCACATTTATGTTTTTCCAATCTTT
>APFE030346238.1:391061-402589 GCA_000404065.3 Pinus taeda | reverse complement strand
ACATACTCCAACTTGACCTTTTGTTCAAGCACTTGTTCCCGGAGAAAATGATACTTGATTGGTATGTGCTTTGTTTTTTAATGCATGACGAGATTCTTTGAGATGCTGATTGCACTTGTGTTATCGCATAAGATAGAGATAGGTGGTGTACAAGTGATTTGAAAATCCTGCAAGGCATCATCCAAAGGAGTTGAGTGCAACAAGATGCAGCAACAACATATTTCGCTTCCGTTGTAGACAAGGCAATTGAACTCTGTTTCTTTCTGAACCAAGATACTAATCTAGAACCCATAAAGAACGCACCACCACTTGTGCTCTTCCTGTCATCCACGCTTCCGGCCCAATCTGCATCTGTATAAGCATGAAGTGTGAGATCTGTATCTCTAGGATACCCTAAGCCATAATTTTGTGTCCCTTGAAGATATTTGAAAATTCTCTTTACTGCCTGAATATGAGTCTCCTTTGGATTTCCTGAAATCTACCAACTATTCCTACTGCATGCATGATGTCCGGTCGGGTACCTGTCAAATAAAGTAGACTTCCGATCATAGATCTGTAGGTTGGTTGATGTACTGCTGCAGATTCATCATTTGCACTGAGGCTACATCCTGTGACCATGGGTGTACATACTGGTTTTGCATCTTCCATGCCATATTTCTTCAAGATCTATTTGAGATACTTGGTTTGAGATAAAAGATTCCTTCTTCCTTTTGTTGGATTTGCAAACCAAGGAAATATGTCAGTTCTCCCAGCAAGGACATTTCAAATTCTTTCTGCATGACCAAGGCAAAGCTTTGACTCATCTCTTCTTCATTGCTGCCAAAAAATAATGTCATCTACATACACAACAAGTATTAGCAATTTGTCATTTTCAACTTTTATATAAAGATTGCTATCTGCTGATCCTTTTGAAAAACCTTGTTGATGAAGACATTTATCCAAACGATAGTACCAAGCCCTTGGAGCTTGTTTGAGCCCATAGAGAGCCTTTTTCAATCTGCATACAAGATTTAGATCATTTCCAAGAATGAACCCATCTGGCTGTTCAATGTATACTTCTTCTTCCAAGTCTCCATTCAGAAAGGCTGATTTCACATCCATTTGAAATACTTTGAAGTTTTGAAAACTTGAGAGAGCAAGGAACATTCGGATGGCCTCAAGTCTTGCAACGAGAGCAAAGGTTTCTTCAAAGTCTATTCCTTCTTGCTGCGCATACCCTTTACAAACAAGTCTAGCCTTGTTTCTAATTACTTCTCCATTTTCATTCAATTTATTTTTGAAGACCCATTTTGGTCCGATAACATTCTTATCCTTTGGTCTAGGAACCAGTTCCCAAGTGTTGTTCCTTTCGATTTGCTCAAGTTCTTCATCCATTGCTTTTATCCAGCATTCATCTTCGCATGCCTCTTTCACATTTTGTGGTTCAGTAGAGGAGAGTAATGCCAAATAGCTTGAGGCTTCTGCAACTGTTCTTCTTGTTTTTACACCTGCTTCTTTCTGCCCCATAATCTGAGATTCTGGATGATTCTTCTGAACATATCTGGATGGAGTCTTTTCTTCTATTCTTGTCTGCTCCTCTGATTCTTCTTCAGGTTCTTCTTAAGGTTCTTCATCATTCTGCTGTTGAGGGTAGCCTTCATCTTCTTCGATGTCTTCATGATGTACTTGTCTAGGGATGTATCCCTTCTCATCAACCACTACATCAATGCTTTCAATAATTCTGCCAAGTCTTTTATTGTAGCACTTGTATGCTTTGCTATGTGGAGAGTAACCAAGAAGAATGCCTTCATCTGCTCTAGGTTCAAGTTTGCCAAGCTGCTCATCAGTATTCTTAATATAGCATTTGCTCCCAAAGATTTTGAAGTGCTTTACCGAAGGAGTCTTACCATTCCAGAGCTCATGAGGAGTTTGAGTGTTGTTCACCCGGACATTTGTTTTGTTTAGAATAACAACCGCAGCATGAGCAGCTTCACCCCAGAAAGTTGCGGGAGTCCCTGATTCATCAAGCATAGCACGGGCCATTTGTTGGACTGTTCTGTTCATTCTTTCCACAACTCCATTTTTCTGAGGAGTTCTAGCTGTAAAGAATTCTCTTCTTATCCCATGTTCTTCACAGAAATCGAAAAATTCATTTGAAGTAAATTCCCCACCTCTGGTCGGACCTGAGGCACTTAATTTTGTAACCTGATTCATTTTCAACCAAGGCTTTGAAGGATTTGAATTTTTCGAATGCTTCGTCTTTGTGCTTCATAAGTCCTAGCCAAACAAACCTGGAGAAATCGTCAATGAATAATATCAAGTATTCTTCTCCTCGAGGTGTCCTCTTCCTAAAAGGACCACATACATCTGTATGGACTAGCTCAAGAGGCATGCTAGCTGATCCTTCCTTCTCCGGAAAGTTAGTTCTAGTTTGCTTTCCAAACTGACATGATTTGCATATGGTGTTGTTTGGAATTTTAATATTTGGAAGACCACGAACTGCCTCGTATTTGCATGCTTTCCTTATTTGTGAAAAACTTAGATGCCCCAACCTCTGGTGCCATAACCAGTGTTCATCATCCTTGCTCAAATAGCATTGTTGTTGTCCTTCTTCAAATATGTATAGATTATTTGGAGTTATTCTACCTTTGATCAGTGTTTCACCTTTATCAAGATCACAAACACGACATCCATTTGATCTAAATATTACCTCAGTTCCTTGATCACACATCTGGTTGACACTCAGAAGATTATGCTTCAATCCATCAACATACAAAACATTTCCAGCTTTGACCTTTTCCTTCCAACTGAGCAGTTGCCTTTTTCCTTTTATAGCTGCAGGAGTATCATTTCCAAAAGAAACTTCTTTCCCTTTTCTAAAGCAGAATATGATTCAAGTTTTTCTTTATCACCTGTCATATGCTTCAAACATCCACTGTCGATGTACCATAGATTTTCTTGTCCCTCTGCATAAAAGGCTATCCCACATCTTTCTGTTTGTGGTTCCTTTATTCTCCATATTCTGGTGCTTGAGGGTTGTTCCTTTGTCTGCTGAAACCTGCTCCTGCATTCAGAATCTTCATGACCAAAGTTATTGCAAATAGAACAATCAATTTCATTTTCAAGAGCCGAAAAATTGTTATAGGTACTTTTTGTAATCCTAGTCATACTTCTTTGTTTTTTAGCTTCTCTAGTCATGATTGTTTTATATGCAACACATTGAGTTGCTTTGTGACCAAAGTTATGGCAAGAGAAACATTGTCCATTGAAGAAGCTTCTGCGGTTATCAAATCTACCGGCCAAATGATTGTAATTTCTATTGTCATACATTCTTGAAGCAAATTGAGAAGATTTTACCTGTGGCTGGTTGTAGCTTTTGTTCACCCTTAAGATGGATTGCCCCTGGTTTACCTGATAGTCTTTGTTTGTTCTTGATGTAATTCGTCCCTCCTTTACCTGGTGATCTCCATTGTGCTTTTGCTCATTCCTTCTTGTTGCATCAAGATAACTCTTTGAAGTGGATGCTTGAGATGTTTCTCCATTATACCCCAGACCTGTCTTGTTTAGCGGAGAACGTTGTACATTGATGATCTCATCCAGAGATTCAAATCTTTTGACAAACTTAAGATTAATAGCCTTTGTTTTCTCATTTTCTTTTCTAAGGCCAACTATTTCACCTTCTAACTTTTCAAGAAATTTTTCTTTTTCATCAATTTGAAATTGTAGAGTATCAATGATCATATTCTTTTCTTCTATACATGTCTTGAGTCTAGAGATTTCTTCATAAAAACTATCCACATCTATAGCATCCATGTAATCATCATCTTCAAAGGCCATCAAAAGTTTATAGTCTTTACCTCGTTCATCTTCATCACTATTTGATAGACCATCACTGTATTCATGAGTGTAGTAGCTCTTCTTATTTGTATTTTGTTTCTTGTTCCATCTAATAGGTTCCTTTCCCTTTTCGATCTTATCCTTATGAGGACATTTGGCAGCATAATGACCTACTCTTCCACAAGCAAAGCATTTGAAGGGCAACTTACCTCTGAACTGTCCAGTACCCCGTTGAAGATTTCTGACAAAATTTGATTCTTCTTCTTCTTCTGACCCATGTCCTAATTCATAGTATTCTCATTTACCTGAAGACTTGAAGGCAACTTCTCTCCTGTCAGATGGACCTCCTTTCCTCATTTCATAAGCAGTTAGAATTCCATGTAGTTGTGACATTTTAAGATGCTGTAGATTCTCCTTTTCTTCTATAGCAGAAACTTTAGATTTAAACCTAGGTGACAAATATCTTAGAACTTTTTCAACCACAACAGCCTCTTTTATTTCTTCACCCAAATTTTTCATACAATTAACAATCTCATCTACACGAAGAAAATAGTTAGCCCCACTTTCATCATTATACATCTTGAGATTTTCATACTGAATCCTGAGGGTTTGAAGTTTTGCACGTTTTACCTGATCATCTCCTTCATAGCTCAGAACAATCTTGTCCCATATTTCTTTTGCGGATTTATACTACATAACTTTCACAAATTCTGATTGAGATAGGCAACCTAGAAGAGTATTGACTGCCTTTGCATTTGTTTCATATTTCTTTTTCTCTGGTGGATCTGTAGGAGTAGCTGATGGAAAAGTATACCTTGTTTCTATGATGTCCCAAACACTAGTACCCAAAGATTGAAGATAGGCAGTAACTCTTACCTTCCAATATACGAAGTTTGTCCCATCAAAAATCGGTGGCCTGATCGATGCCTCCCTCTCATAGTTGCTCATGATGATGGATCTTCCTTCAAGCGATCAAGCTCCTTCAGAAGGACTTGCTCTGATACCAATTGTTGGAAATAATACTGAGAGGGGGGTGAATCATTATTATCAAACTCTTTTCAATATGCCTTCATTAATTTATTGATCATTAGCTTGTGTATAATAATGAGCATGAAACAAGAAAAACAGATAGTCACACCAAAGAACACCAGATATAAGGTGGAAACCCAATGTGGGTGAAAACCACCTGCTACAATATGTCTCTATCTTCTTTCAATTAGAAACGTCTTTTACAATGATTTTGTACTGGTGCAGTCCTTTACCAGTACGCAGGCTGCAACCTGCAGAGAGCTACAACTCTCTCTCATTTTCCAGTCTCTCCTGGAAGGGAGCTACAACCCCATTTGGACTTTTACTTCTTTAAGGACCACGTTTCATAAATTTTCAAACTGGATCCATGAACATCATGTACATGAAAATTACCCAATCTCCTTATACAATGAACCAATGAATCACCCAACTCTTCAGAATGTTGTAAACAGAAAAGAAGTACCAGAAATATAAACCCAGAACTCTGCTGCAATAGATAAAGGACAATAAACAATAGTTTCAAGATAAGACCGCAACTTCACCAACAGGGGCTTGCATATATTCGCAGCTCTTCTGAGACAGAACTGCGTAGATCCGCACTGGTTGTTCTTCTGCCCTGCGAACTTTTCTTCAGATCCGCACCTTCACTTCTGACTTACTGTGTAGACCCGCACTGTGCCTTCTTCTCGCCTACGTACCTCGCACTTCGCGCTTGAATGTGCTGCGTGCGCCCCGCACTGTGCCTTCTTCTGTACTGCGTACCCCGCACTGCGCCTTTGACTGTGCTGCGTACCCACGCACTGCGCCTTTGACTGCGCTGCGTACCCACGCACTGCGCCTTCGAATCGCCTGTGGACTTCTGATTAGGGCCAAATTTTCAGTACACCAATGTGCCACAGTCAGTCAGATCCACAGATCTTTTCATGCGCCCGAGAGATCACGACATGCCAATAGATTCACCTTAAGTTAAGTTATCTCCTTAAATTAGATCTAGCTTTTAAAAACCAATCACCCAAAATTTTAGATCTTAAGATATTCAATTGCCAAAGTTTAGTTTAGCCAAGTGATCTCCTTCCCTATTTATAGTCAAGCCCTTATTCACACCATGGGACAAAACCATCAATAACCAAAACAAGGGATCCAAACCGGGGCTAAAATAGATCCTATACCATGGGCCAAAACCATAGGATCAAGAACGGCGGGCTAAATACCACGGGCCAAACATAAGAAACCCCACGTGAGCGTACTTTTTACTGCATGAAAGTGTGTGCACTGGGGTCCGCACCTTCTGTTCGAACAACCTGCGTAAATGACCGCAGCTTTTTGAACGGTGTACCTGCGGCTCCGCGCCTTTTGAACTGTATACCTGCGAACCTCTTATTTTCTTTATTTTGAGAGCCTGAACAGACCATTGCCACTTCAGTGAGTTGCCATCAAGTACAACACCTGTATCATAGATCTATACCAAAATCATAATGCCAACATGTCTCTCAGGTTCAATATTATTGAATGTGTTAGGAGAAGCTATGACGAGGGCTTTGTGGGTCAAGTTAGGGACTTTGTACCAATCTAAGTATTTGGTGAATAAAATGTTCCTACAGAAAAATCTGTATAACCTAAGGATGAAAGATGGAGACTTAGTGACAGAGCATCTGAATGCATTTAATATTGTGATAAGTCAGTTATTATCTGTTGATATTAAAATTTCAGATGAAGATAAGTGCATTAGTTTGTTGTGTTCTCTACCTAATTCGTGGGATATTCTAGTTATTGTAATAGGTAGCAATGTGACTACCTTGTAGTTTGATAAAATAGTCTCGTCCTTGCTAACAAAGGAGATGAGATAGAAAAATATGGAGAGGCAGAATGGTGATGCTTTGTCTGTACGAGGACGGCCCCAAAATAGAAACAAAAATAAGTCATCGAGTGGGAGATATAAATCTCCAGGAAATCTTGTAAGGGTGGTGTATTGGAAATACGGAAAGGAACGACACTGAAAAAGGGACTATAAATCTGAATCTCCTGGAAAAGGAAAGGGATCTGATGATGCTCCTTCTGCAGAGGTGAAAACCACCTCAGATGAAGGTGGGGATGTGTACTTGGCTTCTTCAAGTACACATGTAGATCAAGAGGCATGGTTGATTGGCTCAGGTGCATCCTTTCACTTCACTCCCCATAGAGAGTGGTTCTGTAAGTATGAGAAATATGATGGTGGTAATGTATTCTTGGGGGATGACAGGAAGGCTAGAATCGTTGGTGGAAGTCAAGTTGAAGTTGCAAGGTGGAAGGGCGAGAACACTTCCAAGTGTTTTGAAAATTCCTTCACTAGCCATAAATTTGATTTATGTAAGCAAGCTGTATGATGCAGGTGTAAAAATAGTGTTAGAGAAAGATACCTGCTAGATGGTTTAGGGAGCACTAGTATTGATGTGGGGAGTTCGGATTGGAACTCTATACAAGATTCAAGGTAGCACTATTATTGATGGGTGCAACTATTTTGTGGTTCCTGAAGGTGGAGTAAAAAATATAGTGGTCTCTAGAGAAAAGTCCATGCTATGGCATCAAAGGCTTGGACATATTAGAGAGAAGGGCCTTCGAATACTTCATCGTAAAGGTATGGTAGAAGGTATGACTAATAGCTCCATGGATTTTGATTTTTGTGAAAATTGTGTATATGGGAAGTAGACTCGGGTGAGTTTCCCCTTTGGCGGTAAGAGGATGAAACCTATATTAGAGCTTGTGCACAGTGATGTTTTCAGACCTGTGAAGGTTCCATCACTGGGTATGTCTGTGTACTATGTATCATTTATAGATTACTTCTCAAAGGAATACATGGATATATTTCCTCAAGAAGAAATCTGAAGTCTTTGACAGGTTTAAAGAATTTAAAACTCTGGTGGAAAACTAGATAGAGAAGAAGATAATGGTGTTGAGGACCGATAATGGTGGAGAGTTTTGCAGCAAGGAATTTGAAGAATTTTGTAAGTGTGGTATAGCACGACATAAGACTACTCCATACACACCTGAGAAAAATGGAGTTGCAGAAAGAATGGACAAGACGTTGATGGAAAGAGCAAGAAGCATGCTCAGTGGTGCCAGGTTAGGACAGGAATTCTGGGCAGAGGCGATAGAGATAGCATGTTACCTGGTCAACAGATCACCTTCATGAGTGTTGGAGGATAAGACTCCACAAGACGTATGGACTGGTAAGAAACCCTCTCTTTCACATCTAAGGGTATTTGGATGTGATGCATATGTACATGTTCCAAAGGAGAAAAGAACAAAGTTGGATAGTAAATCTAAAAAGTGCGTCTTTATTGGGTATAAGGATGGATTAAAGGGTTATAAGATTTGGAACCGAGTAACAAGGAAGGTTGTGTACAGCCGAGATGTGGTGCTCAGAGAGGTGAAAAATGTTATTAAACATGAAGTCCCATCAAAGGAACTTGAGAAGATAGAGTTTGAGCTAAAGGAGGAAGAATTAGACCCTACAACAGAAGAGGAATCAAAAGATGAAGAGCCAGAAACTTCGGTTGTGAGAAGATTAGTTCAAGAAAGAAGGCAGCCAAATGGGTATAATACATCTGCTTTCTATTCAAATTTTTCTTTATCTATTACTGATGATGATCCCAGAACTGTGAAGGAAGCAGTAGATTCAGAGGATGGAAAACTCTGGAAAGAGGCCATTGTTGATGAAATGAAATCTTTGCACAAAAATGAGGCTTGGGATTTCATGGAGTTGCTGGCTGGAAGGAAACCCATTGGCAGCAAATGGGTGTTCAAGAAGAAGACAAATGCAGAAGGAAAGGTGGAGAAATACAAAGCTCGATTGGTAGCAAAAGGTTATTCTCAAGTGTCAGAATTGATTTTGGTGATATTGTTTCTTCTGTTGCCAAGATAGCTTCTATTAGATTACTTTTATCTGTTGTTGCCGCTTTTTATTTTGAGGTAGAATAGATGGATGTGAAGAAAACATTTCTCCACGGGGATCTAGAAGAGGAGATCTACATGAAGAAACCTGAAGACTTTGTGGTGAAGGGTAAGAAAGAACTGGTATGCAAGTTAAAGAATTATTTGTAAGGGCTAAAACAATCACCAAGGATGTGGTATCAAAAATTTGATACATTTATACGAGGACATGGCTTCACCAGAAGTAAAGCAGATCACTGTTTGTATTTTAAATGAATTGGTGACCGTGTTATTTATCTAGTCTTTTATGTGGATGACATGTTGCTGGTTGGAAACGACAAAGAAAGTATCTAGGATTTGAAGACCTAATTGTCCTCCAAATTCGACATGAAAGATTTGGTGCTACAAACTATATTTTGGGCATGGAAATTAAAAGAGATCGGGCAAAGAGGAAGCTCTAGTTAAACTAGAGGATGTATGTTGAGACAATATTGCAGAGGTTTAATATACAAGATAGTAAACCGGTGAAAGTTCCTATTACTGTAGGTGTAAAGTTATTTGTTGAACAGTGTCCGAAGACACAAGAAGAGGAAGAGGACATGTCCGATGTTCCATATGCAAGTGCAGTCAGTAGCTTGATGTATGCAATGGTCTGTACTAGACTAGACATTGCACATGTAGTGGGAGTATTGAGCAAGTTTATGTCAAAACTAGGGAAGGAGCATTGGACACTAGCGAAGCAAGTTTTCAAGTATTTGCGTGGCACTAGTGATTATGGTTTGTGCTACCAAGGAAGACTAGGATTGGAAAAAGTTTTGGATATTCATGGATTTGTTGATGCACACTGGGATGGAGATCTGGATTAGAGAAGATCTACAAGTGGGTATGCGTTTAACCTATTTGGAGGTGCAACCAGTTGGATGAGTAAGAAACAATATGTAGTGGCACTATCAACTATAGAGGCAGAATACATGGAAGCCACTCACACAAGCAAGGAAGTAGTTTGATTGCAGAGATTGTGTTCAAGTATGGCGTTAGTACAGGGAGCTATAAGGATAGACTGTGACAGCCAAAGTGAAATTTTCTTGGCAAAGAACCCTGCTTACCATTCAAAGACAAAGCACATTGATATTCAATATCACTTTGTGAGGGATATGATAGAAGACAAAAAGGTGTTGCTAGTAAAGGTAGACACTTTGAAGAATACTGCAGATGCATTGACAAAATATGTGAGCTCTGAGAAGTTCTTTTGGTGTAGAGAAACAATGGGCATTGCAAGGCTAGATAAATGACTAAGCTCTCCTATGGAAAGAAAACAACAAGTGGGAGAATGTTGGGTTGTGTTATATCCTTTCCATGACTAGCCCCCCTTCATTGCGTCGATTGCGCAGCGGGTAGCCCCCATTTATGGGGTCTGGGGTAGCGTCCCGAGGAATTTTTTTTTTGGATCGTATATTAGGTGGGGCAAACCTACCTATGGTTTTGTGCATGTTTTTCGCACATGGTTTTAGGCGCGATGGTTTTTGGTTCATGGTATTGGATGCTTCGACATGTATATATATGTATTGTAACATTGAAAGGAACATAATGAAAAATCACTTTGGTAGTCCCGGTTTTGGGATCTAGGGGAAAATCTCTGTGTATATGTGTTTTATGTGTTATGCTCTCGTTATTGTTTATTTTCTGTGTTTTAGAATTCGTATGCAAGTAATTTATGTACAGGGTTAAAACCTACATGGAGATGCTTCTAAATAAGGCTAACAGGGACAGCAAGCAATAGAGGCATATGGCAAGGAACTACCGCACAAGATACAAGGTTTCTCAAATTAGCATAAAAAGCATGAAAAAGAGGCTAAGGAAAACCCTAATGAAGCTAAGGAAGAGAGAAAACTTGGATCTACTTTCTGATGCATCCTTGATTTTCCAACCCATCATCCAAGGAGTGAAAGAAACAAATTTCTAGGAATTTTGAAGAATTTTTGTTAAATTTTGAAATTTTGGGTATTTTGGTATTTTTGTGATGTACAGAAGCTCAACGAGCTCACATTGTGCTTCTTCCGAGGACCTCCAAATGATGAATTTGATGCATGTTTGGATATATTTTGGTGAGTATGGGTTAGATATGTACCTGGGTTTCCATGTCAATGCATGTTATGAAATTATATATTACGAAGCAATGGAACACATAAAATATTGTAGAAATATAAACACAGAAAACACATAAAACAAGAGAGACACAGATATACGTGGTTCACCTAGTTTGGGCTACGTCCACCCCGAATAGCCAGTCCTTCCTTTCTATTATCCAGCAAAATGAAGACACACAACCTACAGTAGATCCGTTGTAATATCCTATGTTTTCTCTCACAGTCTCACCTCTCTACTTTTCAGTCGGAGAATACACATATATTACACAGACTCAATAAAATGCCCTCATACAAAGAGAGGGGTTGCCTTCTAGGGAAAAAAACCTTAAACTAAACGTAATTTCTACCATCAAATCATCTGCCTAATGAACGGCCCAGATTGACTAGAAATTACTATACTTTTACAAGGCAATTTTACATCTGTTTTTAGCTTCGGGGGCACTGCTCTCGAGCCCCCGGACCCCCCAGCCGGGGGGGATCAGCCCCCCCGGACCCCTACGGGGGGGACAAGTACCCCCTACACCCCCCCGCGTGGAGGGGTGTACAAACTTCCTGGGGTATACATCCGGTTGAAACAAAGACCTCTGAACAATCATGCTCCACACACAACAATCTCCCACTTGGAGA
>APFE030346238.1:300070-380321 GCA_000404065.3 Pinus taeda | reverse complement strand
CAGAACATAACTGACTTGTAACAATATTAAAATCATTTAAATGGTCTGCAACAGATCCACCTTCCGACATCTTCATATAAAAAATTGTTTCATAAGAAATACCTTGTTTGAGGCCGATGGTTTTTCATATAGTTTCTCTAATGCCTTAATCAAACCCTCTGTCATTGTTTCCTTCCAAATGTTGAAGGCGGCCGATGCTGTGAGGCACAACCATATTGTTCTGAGTGCCTTTCTATCAAGAAGGTTCCATTCTTCATCTGTCATACCTGTCGGTATCTTTGCTTTTCCACCCAATGGTAAGTATAGATCTTTCTGATACAGATAATCTTCCATCTACATCTTCCATAGTGAGAAATTTTGGCCGTTAAATTTCTCAACCCTAAACTTACCATCTTTTACCATTGCTCCCACTTAAATGAGGAACCCTTCTTTCCTGCGAGTTTATCAGCCAAATAGACCTTCGGCTTTGATACCAGTTGTTATAAAATTATATATTACGAAGCAATGGAACACATAAAATATTGTAGAAATATAAACACAAAAAAGGCATAAAACAAGAGAGACATAGATATATGTAGTTCACCCAGTTTGGGCTATGTCCACCCCGAATAGCCAGTCCTTCCTTTCTATTATCTAGCAAAATGAAGAGACACAACCTACAACAAATCCGCTGTAATATCCTCTGTTTTCCCTCACAGTCTCACCTCTCTGCTTTTTGCTCGGAGAATACACATATATTACACAGACTCAATACAATTCCCTCATTCAAAGAGAGGGGTTGCCTTGTAGGGAAAAAAACACTAAACTAAACATAAGTTCTACCGTCAGATCATCCGCCTAATGAACGGCCCAAATTGACTAGAAATTACTATACTTTTACAAGGAAATTTTACATCTATTTTTATCTTCAGGGGCGCTGCCCCTGAGCCCCCACCGGGGGACCGCTAGCCCCCAGACCCCCCAGCCGGGGGGGATCAGCCCCCTCTGACCCCCGCGGGGGGGACAAGTCCCCCTTGCACCCCCCCACGTGGAGGGGTGTACAAACTTCATGGGGTATACATCCGGCTGAAACAAAGACCTCTGAACAATCATGCTCCACACACAACAATGCACAGGTTGGAAGTAAAAGTTAAAAAACATGCTCAAAGAGAGGTTTCTGCCACTATTTCAGACTCCACGTTGCGGTTATGGAGAAGTCTTGATAAAAGTGATTTTTGCAGGTTTAACACATTGGGAGGCAAGTAGACACACTAAGGTACCATCACTAGTTTCCAGATTAGTGAATGGATCATGAAAACCCTCTCAAAGTTTCCTACAAAGTCCATGTTGCGCTTCTATCAGACATGTTGTGCTTCTCAGGAAATTCGTTGCGCTTGCGTCAGCAATGTCATTTTTTGGTTTTTATTAGTCAAAATTGACTTTCCATGATGTAATTAGTTAATTTTGGTTTGTACATGATGTAACTAAGTGTAATAGGGCTTGTAAATGTAAATTTGATGTAATTATGATGGTCATGAATGCTAGTAAAGTCAGTTAATGCTAAATGGAGAGTGTCTTTCTTAAGCTCCCTAGTTTTAGGTTTTGTTAGAGAAAATGATATAAATTGTTCCTACCTTGATGGATTCGACCCCTGAGAGGGGGGAAAGTGGCTTTTGATATATATGTAGCCTGATATAAGTCATAGAAAGGGTTGGATGTTTGAGAACCATTGTTTGGAGCTAGTGTACACTTTTTTGCAATAATATAATAGGCAGTTGCAACTATTATCTTGGGATTCTTGTGGTATAATTCCGTGACAGTGTTTTTCTTTGTTTATCATTAAATTTAATATATATTTCTCTTTCCTACCATCACTATTCTTTATTGTGATCATCTCATAGGTGTTTAACATAATTCATAAGTTATATGCTCTGGTTTGATGAGATTTCCATGTTAGTGTTCTTTCTTCTAATGACTAAATTCATGGTTACATGCTCATTCTGATCCTCTAGCTTTTCATCTATGCACCACCATGACAACCTACTTCTGTCACTAAGCATACATACCTTGCCCCATTATATCTCTGCAATTGATCATTAGAAACCCTAGACTAGTTCCTAGACCCTTCAGCTTCATCTAGAAAACCCTAAAAATTAAACACCATTAAGCTTAATATCTAGCCTAACATTTGATTTCCTCTCCAGTCATTTCACTCACTATGAGATCCTTGAGAGAGCCCTCTCTGATTTGTTAGGGCTAGCTACCAGATCTAAATATTTGTTTGAGGTTACCTCCGTAAGTCTCCTTTCTCAGCCTTGGGACACTAAGGAGTGCTAACAGTTCCTAAAGGAAGGAACTAATTGTCTTTAATGTGTATATGATGTGCATTTTATTAAGAAATGGTTGGTGAGGGTTAGCAAAAGAAAACATTGTGCATTATACATCTTCAAAAAAAACTCAGTGAATGATGAAGGCTTAAGTCAACCTTTACATGAATTCATGTGTCAATTTATTATGGTGATGTTTTCTCATGTATATGTGAGTTTTTCTTTTGTTACAAATCATGCTTGAAATGTTATGTCTTCATGTTCAGTTAAGCTAGGATTTATTTCATAATTCAATGTAAAGTAGGTTGTTATAGTTTACTAAACATTTAATGTTTTTCTTCCATTGTGACATCTAGAATTCATTGCTAGTTAGATGATTTAGATGTTATTATTTTGACTATTCCTCTGCTCGCCGCCTCTACAACAAATTGGAAAAAAACACCATAAGGATTGTCTATCTTTCCATTGTCTAAGGTTTCCTAAGTTTCCCCATCATATCATTGAAAAACATTAGCTTTATATGACCATATGCCTAATGGATTTCCCCTCTTCCCTGCCCTCAAGTTGTTAAAAGTATTCCTCTCTAATCTTAACACCTAGCCTAAGACCTAAGTGACTGAATAATCTTACCGAGAGAGCCCCCTTTGAGAATAGAAGGGCTAGATTCCAGTTTCAAAGTGGTTTGTGGTTACCTTTAGGTTCCTCTCCTCATCTTGGAGGAATTATAGAGTGCTAACACACCCTAATCTTTGACATTAGTTTATTCATTATTCATCTAACAACGATACCCATTTTGTCAACCGGTGAATATTAATTGGTTTTAAAAGGTGTAGCACCTCACCTATAAGACAAAACATCATTCAAGAGAGATGAAAACACAATATATGCATTCAAAATATTAGCAATACATAGCCTTTCATTGAAAACATCTATTTTCATATGATCCTACTATTCCATTTTGCTACTGTATAATTATTAATATCATATTGGATCTCTTGATTGATGTTTTGTCTACAAATGAGGGAATTTTTCAAGGAATTCCCTCATGCAGAGGAGAAAGAAGATAAAGATAGAATGTCAAATGTGGAGAAGCCTACTCTCCCCCCTTATTCTCCTTCCTATTAAGAAGTGTTAAAGAATAACCATCATTCTTCCCCTTCCTTTAACAAGAAGTAGGAAATATCGAATAAAGAAAATCCCAAAATCTGATACTAAAAATTTTGCCTCTCATGGATCTAGTGATGGGTCAATTTCTCTCAAATCTTAGAAATGTTTTGTTTATGTGCCATCTTGTTTAAGCAATTTGCAAGAATTTCTTCAAGTTCTCAAGAAGTAGTAGGTGCAAGCTTTACAAGGTCTAGTATTAAATCTATGCGCCTTCTTTTGTTGGTCAGAAATTGGTTTCTAGATCCTTTCCTCGGACTCATAATTTTTGTTGTTGTTGTACAAATCACCTTAATATACTTACTTCAAACATAGATTTAAATATAAATACAAATCTGTTTATAATTATATATATATATTTATTATATATAATATATTATATAATTAATTTATTATTAATGATAAGAATAGTATGATACACAATGCCATAAAAGAACTCCTAAAATCTACTCAACTAAATTAATAGGTCAAAAGCATGTAAATGTGGGAAATATGATGTGAGATATACAGTTTAATATGGTATTTTAACATTATGTAATCACATTAAGTTATAATTATGCCATAAGGCGTTCCCTCTTAGAACAACTTCCCTCCCATACCACATGTGCTATTTGGAGCCATTGATTTTGGTGTTAGACTGTTGAAATATTATCTACCATAAAATTAAAAACCAGTGT
The DNA here is from genome assembly GCA_000404065.3 of Pinus taeda. NCBI lineage: Eukaryota > Viridiplantae > Streptophyta > Pinopsida > Pinales > Pinaceae > Pinus > Pinus taeda. The sequence goes on along the minus strand of APFE030346238.1, from coordinate 376,174 downwards.
TAATGACTTCGAATATCTAACCATTAAATTTACCCATTACACTCTAAATTGACACAGTCCCTTCGAATTGCATCGCAGAGTATACATCTCACGAAGAGTTTCCCATGGTGAAATATTCATTAAATTTATTCTTCATTTAAGCTGCTCCTATGGATTCTCTAGGAAGGGTTTTTGTTTTGTTTCTCGTGGTGATAGTACTTGTTGTTCCCGTAAGTATTTTTCTTTTTTAGGCATTGAATTGCCATTTGCGTTTAAATGTTGAGTAATACAGAGGAATTTTTTTTAAAAGTATTTTTTTTAGCCATTGAATTTCCATTTGAGTTTGCATATTAATAATATTTATTAATATACATTTTTTTTTTTTTTTTTAATAATTGTGTTCTGATAAATCTCGATGGTATATATGATTGATTTAGCTCATTTTTATGTATGAATTTGCAAATCTATGGGAAGCTACCGTTACTAGTGTAAGAAACGTTATTCATAGAGTCAGTATAGCGGGCTTTACCGAAAGTAAACCTCATTCACAAATATATACAAAGGCACCTGTTTTTTCTTTGATTTTGTTGCCCAACTTTCCCAATCCGACGTTGTCACCATTTTAAATTATATTACCTAGTTTAATTTAGACTAGCGACGTTGTCACCGTTTTAAATTATATTACCTAGTTTAATTTCGACTAGTGTTGTATGCATTTAAATGTCAATGCGACATGATATGAATTTAACAATTCCTCACTTTAAGATTTAAATTATATGACCTCCTCTAATTTAGACTAGTACCCTATGGATTTAAATGTCAATGCGACAGGATAGGAATTTAACAAGTAATTTGTCAGTTTAATGCATGGTTATGAAATTTAAAGTCTTTTCTATATTGTTGTGAGATTTATTAAGAGTTTTGTTATTTAATATATGTTTTGTAGTTTTTCGCTAGAATTGTGAAAGATTTGTTCCTAATTATTTGTTATTTAAAATGTGTTTTTTATTTATATATATATATAGAAATGTTTTGTTGGAATTTTGGAGATAATTTTGTTCATATTTGTTACTTAAATGTATTTTAAATATGAATGGAGATTCACCATTTTTTAAATTATAAGCATTTGGATTTCCAAATTCAAATTTGTGATTCCAACCAATTTTAATATTATAGATAAATTCCCTAATAAATATACTTAAAAAAAATTAATATTATTATTTCATAGACACCAATTCTTAGAAAATAACCTCTCAATAAATTGACACCTTTTTTTTAATTACCCAATTTCAATATCATAAATTTATAAATTTAAAAAATAATTATTTTACAAAAAACAAAAGTAATTATTTCAGAGGAAAATTTCATTTATTATTATTACTATTCACAACACAATTCATCCCTATATATTATTAAATTCTAAATATATTTAAACATATTCAAAATTACAATAATTCAATTTTTCATAACAAACTTGGTTTATATGGTTGAAATATAGCATATTTACGCAGTAAGGTGTTTCCCTCTGAAATCAACTCTCCCAATTGCCACCGTGTACTTATTTGAGCCATCCGATCAGATGTTAGACGATTGAAACGTCCTGGTTACGCCGTAAGGCGTTTCCCTCTGAAATCAACTCCCCCAATTGCCATCGTGTACTTATTTGAGCCATCCGATCAAATATTAGACGATTGAAACGTCTTGGACCGTTGGATGTAGTTTAAGTTACTTTCTTATATTCTTTCCGCACAGTTATTCTCGCTGCTACTTCTGATCGCCTTCTCTCTGCTTCAAATCTCCCTGAGCAGCAGGGTCTCTGGACATCCTATCGCCTTCTCGCTGCTTCAAATCTCCCTGCACAGTTTTTCTCGCTGCTGCTTCAAATCGCCTTCTCGCTGCTTCAAATCTCCCTGAGCAGGCAGCGTCTCTGGACATCCGATCGCCTTCTCGCTGCTTCAAATCTCCCTGAATTTATGTTGGAGGAATGCACCTAGCAGCTTTCCTTGAAAAACCAATTAAAACCTATATGCAGTTTAAATTCATCTTTGTTGTATGTATAAGTAGCTTGTCTTGATTCTTCAGGATTTGAATTTATTCATGTCTGAAATTATTCCATTTTATACAATTATAATTTATTTCATTCATGTTATGTTGGCTTCCGTTGTAAAATTATAATTTCTTTGGGATCTGTTTGCACAATTTAAAAATCAGCTATGCTTATTCGACACAATTTTAATTCATGTGGGTTCTCCCTGTTCATTTATATATGATGACTGTTTGTTAGCTTTGGTTTTTAGTATATTGTTAGAGCCAAAAATTATCAGTGGAAGACAAAGAATGTGCATTGTTCACTCCTATCACAGAAGTATCCGCTGACCTGCACGTCTACTCGATACATGTTTAAATGTATTGTTCAGACTCCAAGCTATTCTGAAAAGGTCACAAATTGCCACCTTCGTAGAAACCTTGTACTTCTCTATTCTCCAGGTTGTTTTTATTTCATGCTTGTTTTAACTCATTTTAGTTTGTTGGACAAGTTAAATTATTTCTAATATAGTAGTGACCGAAAATTATTATTCTGCATTTACCATATCTCTTTCTTGATATGAAATTCTTACCGCAAGATACGAAAGCTTTCTTCTTCCATGATTTGCCGGGGACTGGGGTGTAGCAACTATCGTTTGCCCTCGTTGAAGCCCTATTTTTCTCCGCGAGTGAACTTTCGTGTTTATTCACTTCTGCATATTTGCTCAACTTCGGATAATCTTCTTCTTCCACCTTTACAATACCTGACAGTACTCGAGTTTTATTCTCCTATTTATCCAAGGGATTAGATTCACCTGGGTTTTTATACTCCTTCTAGTAAGTGAACACAGGTCTTCTGCTGCATATTCCCCCCTGGCTTTCTCCTACCATGGGTTCCCATGCCTTTCACGTGGCAGTAAGGCTATCACCCTTCCAAACTGGTTTTCTCCTTTTCTGTCTTGCTTCCTCAAGACTGTCTCCCGTCTTGGTTTTTTAGTAACTTGTCTCCTTCGGCTAATTTCTGTTGATCAGGTTACTTGCCACATGCCTTAATTCATGACAGGTTCTGCACTTGAATACCATATTTTTTGAGATCCAAATTTGCTTCAAGGTTACTAACACAAATTCATTATCATTACTTTTGGTCTATTTGTACATAAGCTTGGGCAGAGGTACCCTTGTTTTTCTTCTTTTTACTGTGAAAGATTGGAATGTGCTTTTCAGTAGGGTTGTTAATGCCTAATATTTATTACTTTCACAAACTTCCTTAACCTAAAGGTGTAGGGATGAACTTGGCAAACTCCACCCATATTAAGTAGGCAACATCACAAAATTGTTAGGATCAGAACTGGCGAATCATGCCTCTACACAAATACATACCTTCTAAAAACCTGTCTTTGTAGGCTGAATCTCCAAATTCCACAATGAAAAACCCTCTAGAGCATAGGTGGCCCAAAAGTTTCATTGACAAGAACCCATACGAAAGCCTTGTATTCAGTCTAGCGGTGAGCCCTGGTTGGCCCACAAGCCATTGGATCTAAAGATCAAAGCAAAGTTTCATGGAGGGTATCTTCTTTGAATTCTCACATACAGGGATGATTTAAGAGGAGAAAATGTAACATATTTCTTAGGTCCAGCTGAGAGGTATGCCAATTTCATTCTTAATGCTTCTTTGAGTCATAAGAAGGTGCAGAAATGGACTGCATTGCTGTACCTAATGGAGGGATTGCTGTAGATGGTAACTTTTGCCAGTGCTAAAATCCTCTTTCACAACCGCCTTTGAAATCTGTCTTGTCTCAGAGTGCTGGTGAAACTGTCACCTTATACACATCAAACTTCTTGTTAAGTACCTTACATCTGAAAATTGCTATCACATAGAAAATATCCGAGAATAAGCTAGAGAATCTTCTTTATTTTATTAATATCAAAACCATTAGTTGGACAACATTTTACAATTGATCCTTTTATGGAAGGAATGCACTCCACAAGCCATGCTTGCTAGTTACTACAGTTACAATATACTTCACAATACATCTCATCACATTGTTTCTACTTCTTTATATAGTTCTATCTAACCTCGTAGAAACTTTTTAGTGAAAAAACCTTCTAGCCGCTGGAACCTTCTAATAAGCCTCCTTATAATTATTTTATAATTACTTTCACACTATGTCCATACCTATCTATCATTATGTCTCTTGGGTACCTCACTAGGTATCCCATGTTATCCTCCCTGTGTATGCTGCACCACCTACACATCAAACTTCACTGTGCTTAAGCTCGGAGGCTTATCCATAGTGAATATGGGTTCCCTGCTCACCTTCATCCCACCAAAAATAAATTTTGCTGATCAATAGCAACATAGGTTTTATAGACTCCTTTCTTTTCTCTTTTCGTGTATTTTGTTTAGCATAGATGTAACTTCCTTTTTTACTACCCTTGGATCTCACACTCAATTGCACACATTGAAAGTGAGGTTTTTATCATTGGTTCCATAACTGTTATTTGACTTAAACCTATTAATGCCTTTGGTGTGTGGCCCTTCTGTATAATTATGAATGCTTAAATCTTAGTGATGGCATGATGACGATGTGTTTCACACTGTTGATGAATTTGGATCATATTGGAGCCAGTTTGTCTGATGGCACGTTGACGATGTGTTTAACACTGTTGATGAATTTGAATCATATTGAAGCCAGTTTGTCTGCATTGTTTCTTTCAGTCCTAGAAGGCATCATTCCATTCAAGTATTCTTCTTCTTTTTTCCACTTAATGCATTTATCAAGGAAACCCAAAGGCACTTCCCTCAAAGGTACCCAATGTAAATTGGATTCTGTAGAAGCTCAAATATTTGTTAATAGTATACTCATTAAAAGCTCAACATGTCACTTGCAAGGATTGAACCTGGATAAGGAGGAGGACAACACTTGTGAATCACCTACGATAGAGACTAGACTTAGTTGACAGGTTCAAGTACTCTTTATAGTAGTATGCTCTAACTTATGGTGAGTGGTGCCTACTAAATTTTATTTAGTTGGATAGGTCCTTTCAATCTTTTGTGAAACCGCAACTTTGAAAATCATCCGATTCCGAATTTGTCGAAATAGAATTATGCCCAAATCATTATGGGTGCAAAACCCCAAGCTTAAGTTTCAAGCCCACAAAGCCACCACAAGCATAGGTTTCAAGCCCACAAAGCCACTTGTGAAGCTAGTTCACCCAAACCCTCGCTCCACGGGGCTTGGATTGCCTCCCAAGCTACAAAAATCGTATACAAAAATTTCAACCAACAAACTCGGAGAACATGGCTATTACAGAAGTACAATACATTGAGGGGGAATTCATGGGAATACCTACCTTCCTTAACCAGCCCTTCCTGTCAGACAATGCTGACATATTCCTTCAGATAGCCATTATAACAGTTGACATCAATACATAGGAACAGTATTAAAGACCAGACGTCATGATAGCACACAAGGCCCAAAATACACTCTCGACAACTAGTACACTCTGGGCATGCCGCGCGAAAGGTACCCACCTAAAAAAAGGCAGCAGACGAGTGAGGAACTGTTATGCTAGGACCCTGAAAAAACCACAATGTAGGGAGTGTCAAGCTCGATACCTGTCACCAAGAACACGATAATCAAAAAATTTAAATGGCCTCATAAATAAGTAAGCAGAGGTAATCAAAACTAATAACTCCAGTGCAATCCTTACCTGTGAAAGAGAATTCCTGGAAGAGAGGAATTTTTGCATGCCTGTGAGCAAACAATGAGAAAATCGTAAATTGAGCCTGGAAGGAAATTCCCCGGTGTTAAATGTCGATGAGGTTTCGTAGGGAAAATAGAACTTACTTGCGATCTGTTGGTTGGACACCAATTTCTCTAGCACAGATCTATTCTAGGTGGAGATTCGTCTGAAAGAATGAACCCTGAAAACCCTGCATTATACCCCAAATTCACCACATAATCCAAGTAGAAATAAAACGAGTTGTTGAACGCAAAATTTCGGCTTTTATAAAAAATGCCATACCTGTGGGGATGACAACCCCATTCAGAAATTGAAGAGCTTCTTTATCCTCTTTCCCTCTGAGAATGCCTGCGACGCACAGAACAAAACCTCAATTAACAACTTGGAATGCTGAAATTCTGGCATGGAAATAGCTCTGGAGCTTGTAAAGAACGACGCAGTGCCGACCGTCTATCGTAGTTCGTAGATTGTAGTCATATGTAAAACCCCCTAAATGTTCCTTCTGGACAACCGTTTGAATTTTTTCGCCGAGTTTTAAATCTTTCGCTACTTGCATCTTCCGCTGCAAATTTAAAGATAAAATGCAATAATGGAACATCATATGTGTCTTAGAATTGATTGTTTACAATTACATGCAGCGATTTTGAATATTTTTACGCCGGAAGGCGTTTCCCTCTGAAATCAACTCCCCCAATTGCCACAGTGTACTTATTTGAGCCATCCCATCTGATGTTAGACGATTGAAACATCCTGGACCGTTGGATGTAGTTTAGGTTACTTTCTTATATTCTTTCCGCACAGTTCTCGGTGCTGCTTCAAATTGCCTTCTCGCTGCTTCAAATCTCCCTGATCAGGCAGCGTCTCTGGACATCCGATCGCCTTCTAGCTGCTTCAAATATCCCTGAGCAGGAAGTGTCTCTGGACATCCGACTGGAGGAGCTTGGAGCTTGACGAGCTTTTATCTCCAGTGAGGGTTTTGTAGGCAAAGTTTTCAATGGATCTTTCGGGCTTTTTGTTTTCGATTTTTTACCTGTGTACCTTTGCTTCATGCATTTACATGTATATAGTTGCAGTACCCTTGTGTGGGCTCTGTCCCCTTTTGCTCTTAAATAGACTCTACACTCTCAAAATAGTTAACTCTCTAAACACCAAACTAGTTGTTTTGGACAGTATTTTAAGAATATCTGAGCAGGAATGTGGGTCTTTTGTACAGTTTTTCAAGTGTAAAGATGTCAGTGCTTTGGTGACTATTTTAAGAATATCTAAGCAGGCATGTGGGTCTTTTGTACAGTTTTTCAAGCGTAAAGATGTTAGCTCTTTGGTGACTCAAGAGTAGATTAGTTATGTCCAAGAAGTAGGTAATAAGCATGCAATTCCGTCGGCATAAAACATTACAAAATCAGTGGAAATCTTCACATTTTTAATGGCATGTTATGGAAAGAAACACAGCCATGACGGAATCTTCACATTTTTAATGGCATGTTATGGAAAGAAACACAGCCATGACGGTATAGAAGTTCAGATTGCATGTACTCTGATTCAAAACAGTTGATCACCTTTTGTTGGTAGTATGCTTGGGAATAATCAGAACAGGTACAGAGCTACTTCATGCTGAAAGGGTAACTCAAATATAAAGATTCTGGATTTTGTACTTTATTGATAAAGTCATCTGGTTGCCTTGCATGGATAAATAGGGTGAAAACTATTTTGACGTAATAATGTTTTAGTGAAGGGGTGGTAACTGCATCCCTTTCAATATTAAAGTACCAGGTAGTAGTAGATTCTAATAAATTAGCAATGCAACAATATAAATGTTTGCAACAAATTTAGAGAGATCCACCTTGCTGAATAATGCACACACTACATGGATAATGGATTTTCTTTTCTTTTGAAATTGACCTTATGAAATGTAAATGTGATGCCAATAATCAGAGGGATCTTAATAAAAAATTTAATATTCCAAGAAGAGGAGGTAGTAGTAGATTCTAATAAATTATCAATGCAACAACATAAATGTTTGCAACAAATTTAGAGAGATCCACCTTGTTGAATAATGCACACACTACATGGATAATGGATTTCCGCACTTTATGCTTTTACGGCGTTTCCTTTACAACATCTGGTGCAAATGGTAGTTTTAACTTTAACGATCCGAACTATACGTGCATTTTAATATTGGGTAAATAGAAATTCATGGCGATTACTACTAACTATACATGCAACAGAAATTGCGCTTGTTCTGAAATAAAATTTGTCTAAACGAAATAAAATTATGGTCTATTAGGTCATGGAGTATCTTGCACAATTTTTTATGAGAATATTCTTTTTGATAGAGCCTTTATTCAATACAACAAGGTATTTTATCATAATTTGAACATAGGTCTTATGATTTGTAGTGTTCAAAGAAGCATTGTAGCATGGTCTTTGCTTTTTATTGATATTTTTATGTCTTTCAAGAGTTGTCAAGTAAACATTAATTAGTGTTATATTTTATTGCTTTAAGGTGTTTCTTTTGCAACATCTGATGCAATTGCTAGTTTTATTCATTGAAATATAAGCCATCATAGTACATAATATTATAGTATAATTATTTAATTGGTTTTAATCATATTAATATTTAAATATAATTAGTTATATAAATATTGATTATTTCGAAACAAAGTTAATAATACAAATTTTCGTTGTTTTATTATCCAATATACAAGAATCAAATATATTCTATAATATTTAACATGAGAATTTAATAAATTATAATATGACTTATGGATCATTGTGAAACATATCTTGGGGTTTCCTTTGCAACATCTATGTAATGCTAGTTTTATTTCATTTAAATATAAGCCATGATAGTAATATATTATAAATATATTATTTAATTGGCTTTAATCATATTAATATTTAAATATATTAGTTATATAATATTGATTATCCAAAACAAAATTAAATAATACAAATTTCGCTTGTTTTATTATCCATATACAGATCAAATATATTGTATAATTTTTTACATGATGTATTTAATAAATTATAATATGACTTTATGGAGTCATTGTGAAACATATCTTGAAACTATATTATGATTTATAATATGGTTGAGTCATACTCAATCATAATATATAATTAATTGTAAAATTTTAATGATACAAGGAATTGATTTTATATATAAAAGTTTATAATGGAAATATATACTTTGCAGCAAAATTAAATCATATTTTAACAATAGATATATAAAACAAAAAAAACAACAATTCTCATTACATTAATAAAAATATTACATACATAATACATATGACTTTTAACCTCATCTCTATGAGTCTCATCCTATTTATTCATCAACACTATTTTATTCTAAATAACAAAAAAAACAACATTTCTCATTACATTAATAGGAATATTACATATATAATACACTAAGGCTTTATACTCATCTCTATGACCCTCATCCCATTTATTTATTTAAACTACTTTATTGTCTACATTCTTGCAATCTTCAACATATGATGCAAGGCCAAATGTCATGGTAGACTCTAAAGACTATGCAATCTCTTAGTCTTTCCTCTTTCCTAAACCCCTCCTTTCCTCATCAATCTTTTTTGTATTTAACCTTTCCCTGGTTTAACCAACTTCCATAACTATTTGACATAATTATTCAACATTATTTGTGATTGTAGACAACTAATAAATTCATGCTATCACATATAACCTGAGGGTGGGGATGAAGGACACCCTACAACACACACTACTATCATGAGAGAAATGAGAGACTAGAGTCTCCACTCAACTTCTAGAGAAAAATAAAGCAACCCTATGGTGGGGAAAGAGAAGATCAAAGAGAAGGGGATATATATTAGGTTAATTATGGATTTATATCTTGATTATGTTAACCTATCATTATAGATTTTTAAGGTAACTTGTTTAGGTTTTATATTAGGCTTTGCCAACAAATTATAAAGGGAAAGTAAACTAACAAACTTAGGTTAATTTATTAAATATTTATTTAGTAAGCTAGAAAACATAATGTTGAAAGAGAAAAAGAGAAATACTGAAATATTGATGATAACTGTATAGGATTGCTAAAAAAAGTGGATCAATCATACCCTAGGATTATTATGACTCTCATGATTATGGAATGAAGAATTTAAGGCATGTTACACAAGCAAAGAAGTTACCATCTCCCTAGCTTATCTTTATTTTTATTTTTAAATATTCATGAAATTCTACTTGATTCAAATATCAAGAGTTATTCTTATTTTTTTAAGGTAAACTAATTTTATCCCATAAAATTTGGGTGAATTATTATTAGAAAAACCAAAAAATAGTGAAACATGTTCTAGAGAAAATATGGAAAACTATCCCATTAATGTAATTGATCCCCTAAAACTTTATGTGGACCCATCCTTAGTAGAGAAAATACTTAAATGGTGCCCATATCTCACCAAGAATCTAAATATTCTCTTTATAAGGCCTCTGTGGTGGTTTGAAGCCTAATTTGGGAGCAAAGCCATAGAGATTACACTTTGAGCCATATTCCATTAATTTTCTACATTTACATGGTTAAGGTCTAAGAATCATCTTTTGTGCACAAAACCTCCTAATGGTATCCATTATATTCCTAGTCCATGACAAAGGTCACTTCTAAACGGTCTATGTGGTTGTTTGAGGCCTCATTAGTGTTCTATAAGCTCTAGAATATTGCTTTACAAGTTAAGGACCATATTTTATTTTGCCAAATGTTGTCAATGCACTAAAACTCAACCATATTATATGAAAAATCTTGATGGAATCCCTATCCCATTTGTATTCCAACAAATTCCCTTTACGAAGTCTATGTTATGTTTTGAGACATTAATCATGACTTCTTAGCCTAAGAATATCTATTTAGGGAATAATTTCATGTATTTCTCCCCTAACTTTTGTCAAGGGCATAAGACCTATCCTAAGTGAAAAGAACATCTAAATCAGGCCTATATCCCATTCCAAGGAAACTAGTGCTATATAAAGGCCAAATTTTGTGGTTGGCATGATATTTGTTCATGGTTTTTAGTCCTTAGAATCTCACTATAGTGTCTAAGGGACTTATTTCCACACTTGATCATGGTTAAGGATTTGAGACCAATCCCTAATGTGCAACAACTTATAATAACATCCATACTGCACTTGGAGGTTATAGATCACATATACATGGTTTGTGTTGTAGTTTGAGATCATGTTCACGATTCATGAGCCTTACGTATAGAATTAAAGTCTATCACATTTTCTTTCCTCCCTCGATCATGATCACAACACTAAGGCCCATTAATGGTGTCTAAAACCTCTTAATGGTTCCAATATCCCATTTAGAGGCCTACAATTGAGATGGTCGTTTGAGGCATATCTCATGACTCATGGACCCTAGAAGCTTTATTTAAAGTCTAACTCCCTTCTTTCCTCCCCTTATAATAGTTAAGTCCTTTAGTTACACCCGCATGTGTAAAACCTCTTAAGAGGCTTCATATTATCATTGGAGGCCCAATATCCCCTTTAGACAAAATTTGTGGTAGTTAAGGTCTCAATCATGGCCTAAATGTTGAGAAGATTCATTTAGGGACCTAAGAACAATTATTTTGTCTAGATATGTTATTCATTTCCATGATACCTAGAATTGTAGTGAAAAGCTTCCTAATGCCACTCATATACTACTAAGAGGCAACAAAACCTATTTATAGGGCTATGCGGTGGTTGAAGCCCTTATTTGTAGCCTAAAAGATGGAACCTTCACTTTGTGTCTAAGGCCCTTGGTTTCCTCATGAGACCATGTTGAGGGCTTCAGATCCATTCTTGGTGCACAAAACCTCCTAATGATGCTTGTATCCTACTCAATTGCTATATAATCTTGATATATGTACTACATGATCACTTAAGGCCTCACTAGGGAGTAAAAGTGTCTTGCAGAAGAATTTGTAAGGGAGTAATACTTTTATTAAATGTAATTTTTAAATTTAAAATGACTACCTAACAAGTTACTGCCTTCATAAGTATATTCTATTTACTAAAAGATCATTTTTTTAGTCTTTTAAAAAGAAAGAATGATGTGAATATGTGTAAGGTGTGTGACAACAAAGTTATAAGTTCAGGTAAAATTACAAAAGATTGATTTTTCTTTGGAAGAATTTAACTTTCCATGTTCTAAAATGCTCCAAAAAATAATATCAAGATAAAACTTTGTGAAAATAAAAATAAAAGACCCTCATTCATGTTAATAGAAGTAATTTTTTATAAAATTTATATTCTCTTTTATGTTTAAAATAATGTAGGGTGGTTTCAAAGGTGTTGAGGGACCCTCACTCATATTAAGGAAATAATTTCTTATGAAATTTGTTTTCTATTTCATGTTCAAAATAGTGCATGGCAACTTCAAAGGTGTCAATATTAGTTTAAAAGGAACGTGTGTAAGTTTTAGATAACATATGTAGTGAGACAAAATTACCATTTTTTATTACTCTACAAAATTTATATTCTATTTTATGTTCAGAATAATATATGTGGTTTTCATTCTAGGGGGAAGTTCAATTGGTGATCGAAGTAATGCGAGTCTCGAGAAAAATGAGAGATCCAAAGTTCAAATCCCCCTTATTATGACTCAGATTTTGGAGAGGAGGATAGGTCGTAAACGCCCAAAGGTTTACTTGTAGCTATTTGTTAGGTGGGTTGTTGGGTTCCTCTAGGATAATATATATATGTATATGTATATGTATATGTATATGTATATGTATATGTATATATATATATATAGAGAGAGAGAGAGAGAGAGAGAGAGAGAGAAGAGAAGAGAGAGTGCTATGTGTCAGGCAGGTTGTTGGGTTCCTCTGGGATAACATAAATACATGTGTGTGTGTGGGGGGAGGGGTTCAAAGGTGTCGAAACTAGTTTAAAAGGAATATGTGTGAGTTTCGAATAACATGTTTGATGAGTCACAAAATTATTACCTTTTATTACCCTCTTTTCTTAAATTATTTATAAAACTACAAATTGCTAAAAAAAATTTATTGTAAATGTGTCTATTTATTGTAAATTTATTAGTTTACTATAGAACCATTTTCTATATCGCTGCCCATTTTCCATGTAACCACTTTCTAGAAATCCATGCGGTACATGTGAATCAATATTTTTAATTTTCATTCACTTGATATTCCAACAATCAATTATGCCATGCATATAGGAGCATCAATAGCCATCTTGGATGCATTTATATGTGTAAGAAGAATGCTAAAACTATTTATGTGTTTAGTTATGAATTCTTCTAATTACTTGAGAATATCTTATCTTCACGTGGATACTTATTTAGATGGTTGTTACTTTTGTTCTAAGTAAGCTCATGTATAAAGGAGAGTGACATTTCATTCTAAAGGATGATTATAACGTACTATACAACCTATAATGTCATAGTGTAAAACTTGTGGAGATTTTCTCTTTTAATTTAATATACAACTTGCTAATTTTTTTGTGCATAAGATCTAGTTTCATTCATGTTGTTATTGTTTAAATTTGGTGTTTTTTTTGGGAGGGATCTCACTTCCTAAAAACATAATGTTATTCAATAGTCTTTTTAATGTTTATTTATTTCTGCAATTTTATTTACAATATTTTAATTTTGTAATTTCATTTCCTTTCCCATATTATAAATCTCCTTTCTATAAAATAATGTTAAAAAAAAGTGAAATTAAAGTACTTAGAGATTTCGTATATTGCATGATATCTCACTAGCATTAGGGCATTAGGTTGACAATTTGATGACAATAGGTTTGATTATTCATGTATAAATAATAAAGTAAGTGTGCAAATAAAAGATGAATATTCTTGTTATTCTATTCCAAGTTTTTCATTGCCACATTTTTTACCATCAACTTGCTAAAATTAATATGTTTAAATATTTTATATATTGTAATGTCTTGACTCATGAACAATTATAAACACCATTGGTATAAATATCTTGCAATGTCCAACATAGTGTTTTAACAAGAAGGGTTGCACGACAGCTAGTCCCTTCCTTAAGCATAGCGAGCGCGTGGTTGAGGACTATATGGTTGTCAGGTTTAGACACATGTCCTAGGAAGTTAGAAAGCAAGCGCTTGCTCCGTTTCTCTCGACGAACCCACAAAGAGATTTGATTAATCCCATCTATGTTGGCCAGTGAGCCAAGATTTCCCTTATCTGTCAACTTGGCTTCTTGATCCACACAAATATAGCAAACTCCTCTCATATGACCAACAGTGCGTAGTTGTTAACAATGGGTGTGATGCCAGCCTCGGGTTGTCAGGTTTAGACACGCATCCTAGTAAGTCGGCAAGCAAGCCCTTGCTGCGGTAGAGAGGCACTCGCTTTCTCAAGCCAGCCTGGCACTTGCTCAAGCCTGAGCCTAGCCTGGGTCAAGAAGGGATAGGACAAAAGGGGGCCCCTCCCCGCCTGTCACTAGCTTGAGCTAGCCATACCTATCACTCGAATGCCACCCAACACTCAGATTCACTCCGCCCCCTTAAGAGGATTAAAGCCTAAAGATAATACTTGTTAGATTTAACTAGAAGCATGAAGCTAGGGCCAAAGGGCCATCTCAAATGGAAGGGCAAGAAAGAGAAGCTTTAACTAGAAGCCTATCCCACTAGAGCTTGAAGCAAGGAGCAGAAAAGTATTCGCCGGAGCAAAGCCCAGGCCCCAGACAAAGGAAGGGAATTAGCAAATGGATTTAGTTATCGATCGTAGTGCCCCTCAAGAAAGTGACCTTAGATTTAAAGGCAATTTGTATTCATTCCATGGCCCACTCATGAGGTATAGAAACAAGAATTTGTTGGGGGGGGGGGGGGGGGGGTATTACTCTGTATCCTCTGCTCGTTGTTATACACCCTTTCCCACCCAAACTAGTTACTCTTTCCTGCCCCGAGTGAAGGGAAGGGTCCGAAGGACGTTGCCCTTTGCTCCCATTCCACGCTTAACCGTCATATTCGCTAACCACCTAAACCACCCAATGGCTTCCTAGAAATAGCTAGACGTAATGACTAGAATGCCACAGAGACGTGGTTGAACACAACAAGAGACGTGGTTGAACATAATGCATCATAATGCATGATCGAAACATGGTTGTAGAGCAGGACAACGGTGATAGCTACCATTCTATGTTAATATTGCATGTTGGATAGCTAAGGGAAAAATCTTAGAAGCTTGGTTAATACTTGCAGTAGCAGCAAGCATGAGATGAGGTTCTCTCGGCTGTTAATGACACTGTCTATCATCGACCTCCTGTCTATCTGTGACCTCCTTATCAGCAACGCACCACGTCTCATATGCTCCTTCTCGAGTTGTCCTACTATTGTGATGATGTTGAACAGAGGTGGCCAGGGTGGAAGAAGAATTTACTGTGATGATGAAGCATAGAGGTGGCCAAGGTAGAAGAGGAATTGCTCCCAGAGGTGGGCACATGGTTGTTCATGGCTGAAGGTGTAGAGCAATATCTTAGATGCGCTCCTCGGTTGGGTAGAATAATTCGTTGTTGTGCTCCGATGTTAGAATGGGCATAATGGGAAATGGCGTCATTGCTCTGCTCATAAAGCGACACGACATCACAACAAAAAAAACACCTTGACAACACCAGAAGCAGGTCACTTAGAGAGAGTGATTCTATCAAGAAAGAGAAGAGTGTGATACTCTATATGAATGCTTAGCTCGATGTTTTTCATCAGCCAAACAATCGTTTTCAGCCATCCAGCCCAACATTTCTCATCAACCAGACAACCCAAGCAACCAACCATTGTCAACCAGCAGCCAAGTAGACATTTCTCATGGCGCACTTAGACCATTCACTCATTGATTGATTCAATAACTCAAAGTACTCTGATGGAGCACTTCTAGAATGCAGATAGAGACTCTGTTGGATTGAGATTGGGTATGTATGCATTCTTTGCAAATATGGAAACACTGTACTCCTTGTTGCTTTCTTGAAATTGCTTTCACCTACAAATTTGCACCGTTACTGCTTTCTTGAAATTTCTTTCAACTACAAGATGGTTCCATCCAGTAAATATTGTTAACATTTTTATCTCACCTCTATTGTCTTTGTAGTTGAACACTGGACAAGGTTCAAATTTGTCGCTACACATGAGCTGCCCCTCTATTGTCTTTGTAGGTGAACACTAGACACGGTTCAGATTTGTCGCTGCACATGGCTGCAGGCTGGGGCAGCTCAGAGGGTTTGGGGGGAATTAAAAACCATAGTGTCGTCATAAATTATTTGAGGTGTTAACATCTTGGGATCGTGCAAGGATTCGAGCCCTGTATAGCCTTTGAAAAGAGAGAGGCGTTGGGGACAGAGACTGAAGAGCAGGTTTCCATATGGATATAAATAAGAGTCATTTTCTAAGTATGTTAGCTTTCTCTGCAAACATGAAATCAAATTCAGTTCACGGCTAGAGGTTTACGTCAGGTTAGTACGGAGGCTGAGGTCAGGGAAGCGACAAGAAGAGGAAGTTCATAGAAATAAAAAGGAACTGGTGCTCTACTAGATCAACTTAAATGGAAAGGTAAGGCTTTCCAGAGTAGGTAGTTAGCATGCATACCTCAAAGATGTTCTACGCATAGGACTACAACACACCATCCTTCCAAGGTGTTCTGCGCACGGGTCAGATTACATGCATATATGGACTGGTAGACACAACAACAACATGTAGTAGTTGGCACCTCAAGAACATTCAACAACATACACCACCTGGCAACCTGGAAACTTCAACTTGGAAACTTACTTCAACTTGAAAATAGCATTCAATATTTGTTAAACTGCAAAAGTAATGTTTACAAGTGAAAGAGTGAAACAAATTTCTGAAATAATTTCCGAAATAAGTACACAAAATATATTCTTTTGGCCTCTCCACCTCGGGAAGAGGCCAAATAAGATGGTAAAATGATACGCTTGAATAATTTGATTTATAAATGATCCTGACTAATAACAAACAGGTCAATTAATTGTTTAACATCACCAACTGATTACTATAGTCCCATATCATTTCCAAATGACCGAGACTAATAATGATCCAATAACACAATGATTTATACTCTTGTCACATGAGCCACATTATAATATTCTATTACAATGCTTTGATTTGATACACATCATATAATTATGTGTAGTTTAGTCATTTAATTGCATTATATATATATATAATATATATATTATATATATATAATATATATATTATATATAAATATATTATCGGTATATATTAAATCAGTTTGGTGTTATATCGCTGTGTTTTTATAAAAATGAGTTCATTTTGTTAGTTAAGGCCCATCATAAGATACTATATTTATTATTTTAAAAATAATATTTTTTTATTAAAATTGGTAAAATGTTTTTATCATTTTAAAAGTAAAAGTGTATTTAATCAAAAACAATAATATAATATATTTTTTTAATTGTTAATTTAAAATGGTTAAATTAATTCATAATATATATTAAAATCAATTATAAAATTAAAGTAAATGTACTTTGAAAAATTTTTAAAAATGTGAATATAAATCTAATTAGATTACCATACTTAGTTATTATTCACTAGTAAAAGGTGTAAATAATATGAACATAAACATTTGATGCAATTATTATTTTTTATATAATTACATTTTTTTATTAGTGTTGTAAAAATCAAGCTAATAGGTATTGGTTTGGCATATCTAATTACTAATAATAATAAGTTTTCATAGTAGACTAAGTTTTCGGCTTTCTGTATAATGTAAGTTCTCGCGTTCTGCTCAAATAGGCCCTAATTTCTTCACACAAAACCTATTAATTGTTTTTCTCAGTAACGATGTATTCATTTTACAATAATAAATGGTAATGACATACTTCATTTTCTAATAATAAGAATAAAATAAATAGTTCTAACTACACAGATGAACTAAGTTCCACACAATAACCTAACTTACTCACACAACAATTACTAGTTGTTTTCTCAAAAATGATGTATTCATTTTCCAATAGTAAAGGTAATGATGTATTCATTTTCCAATAATAAAAGAAAATAAATATCTCCTCACAATGAGCTAAGTTCTGCACAATAGGCAAAATTTCTCACTTCTTCACAATAGCCTAAGTTTCTCGCACAAAAGTTATTGGTTGTTTCCTCCATAATGATGTATTCATTTTCTAATAATAAAATAAAATAATTTAAAGCTTTCATTTTATGCACTTTGCATCCTAAAAAATCTATGAATAATAAAATTAATATCAAAATGTGTTAGAATTAAAAGAACCCTTTGCACTTCCCTAATTCACACAGATTCTGCACATGCATTTGTTCTTTGCATAAGCTACGCACAACCATATCCACACAACTACTTATGCAATCAAGAACATTCTTATTCATTGACATTCAAAACTTATATTAATTATACGATGTGAAATAGATCCCTAAATAAGAATTAAAAAATAGATTTGTATATTTATTATCTTAGTAAAATTTGTACAAAAATTTCACATAAAATCCACACATGCACAACAACCTCTACATAAGTTCGCCTGCACAACTACTTCTGCACTCAATAACGCCTTTAATAAACCTCCGAACAACTACTTTTGAAACTAATATTGATTAATGGTTGTAATTGTGAAATACGTCCCTAAATAAGAATTAAAAATTAGATTTGTATAATTATTATCTTAGAAAACTTTGATATTTGTATATTTATATTTCTTAACATCCTTCGATGCAAAAAAAACCCCCACACAACTACTTGTGCACTCAATAACACAATTAATAGACATTTGAAACTCCGCATGCGATACCTCTGAACAACTAGCTTCACACAACCACCATCGTACAACAACTTACATATTTATGAAAAGCGTTGTTAAATAATAATTAAAAAATACAAATCCTTCTGTACAAGACCTCTACCATGCCCATATATGCAAAATACCTTGAATATACTACACATACTCCACCATCCACATAGTAAATGTTCCGCACAATGACCCCAGTAATCACTATGCAAAGAACCTCAAATATCTTACATATATTTTGTACTATGCACAAGCAAACATAATAATATTAAATTGACATTTGTTCAGCCCCACACCCCACCCTCCCAAGTCATATGCAAATAACTTGCCACCGCATGAATTCTTGCATCATTGTACAAAGAATTAACATAATAGAATTGCATCAACAACTAGATTCACACAACCACCTTCCTACAACTATTTCTATAGTTGTAAAAAAAATCCTACATAATAATTTAAAAGTACAAATCTTTTCACATATTCATTACACAATTAATTTAACACCCGTGTCTATGCAAAACACTCTTGTTCTCCCACAAATACTCTTCAGCCCATTGTGTAGACCTCTTCACATTGGATCTCTTTCGACACAACAATCTCTTCAGAATTGACGCTTTTAAAATTCTTAACACCCTCCTCCGACATTTACTCAAGTTAACCGATCTGCAAGGGTAAACATGTGACAAGAGGATAATATGATGTGATTCAACTCCCCATGTATAGTTAAGGAAGTGGAATCGACAAAACCAAACCAATCTGACCTTTCACACATGCTACAAAACCTTTAAGAACCAACCAACCCTTCTAGGTGTCTAACCCTTGAGAAAACTTGACATTTCACTGACCTAGACCCCAGCCACGACAATCTATGCATATTTTCAAGGCATTCCAGAAACTCCAAAAGAAAGGGCATGCCAACAACTGTGGAATTGTTTAGCTAGTTTTGAGCCAACGACCCCAGATTTTGTGCCACCTTTTTAGGGCCAAGAGTCAGTTCACTGCCTAGAACTCCATGAACCTTTCAGAAATGATAAATGACATTGGGAAAAAGGCACAAATGAAAACAAGTAATGAATGAGTTCACTATACCCCTACTAACCATGATAGGAATTTCGTCAAACATGTCACAAATATGCATTCTACATGTCATAATGACAAATATGAGCATAAGGGTCTCATACTTATCTGAGATTCGTAAAGAAGCATTGTTGGCATATCCCAATAGATACATTATCATCTGTTAGGTCATATATTCCTTGTACTTACAATTACTAATCAAAACATGATGAGAGCCATACATCAAGTCTATCATAAAACATACTCATAACCAACATATAACTAACATAAATAACAAGGATATAATAGCCATATAATCCACATATAAGCCAATATATTTACACATGAAATACCAAGGAGAAGAAATTATTATTAATGAATATAAAAGCAACCCAAGTATGGGACTTCCGCAAACCACTCGACCGTAGATTGGTTGAACCAAATATTTCTTTCCGAATAATCCTCATGCCATATTCCAAGCACGAATGTGGGACTCAAAACCAAACCAAACTATATTTCCTCAGGCTTTACCACAATCCTCACCAAATCACTAGGCCCTAAACAAGCATGGATGCCACCGAGTTTCTCCTCCTACACCATCAGGAACTTTCATGTCTCCTAGTCTCTAGGTTTTATTATGTATCCCTCCAAACAACAGTCGATGATTCCTATGCCTAATCACGACTCCACCCTCTAGGATTTACCATATATCCCGTCATTCACCGGTCAAGGATTTGTAGGCCTGGTCGAGGGAACAGACCTCTAGGCTTTACTGTATATCTTGCCATTCATTGTTTGAGGATTCCTAGGCCCACCGAGGCACATAAAATCCAACTTTACAATAATCCTAGTCTGGTCCAAGGATTCCTAGGTCCCGTGTTCTTTCTTTTAGAGACCACCTCACTTAGTTTCGAAACCATCCAATAATACAAATCAACCAAATACAAGATAACCCATCAGACCATGGTTATTTTAAAATGGAAATGTAAGGTTGAAGAACACTGTCACACCTTGAAAAACCCATGCTAATGAAAACAAGAGAACCAAATACACACATGCATGCCAAAACTAGCAAGAAAATCACACATGCAAATTGATACTTGCAAATAATCTTGATGTAGCTACTAGATGTTGCTATTCCTTTATTTATCTTTGCCTTCTTGGTCCTTCCTTTTATTTTTTGATCCAATTCTAGAGTGCTCCAATAAAACTATAAGTGTCCAAGCGTGTGTGAGAGAGAGAATAGATAAAGAGCTTCAAAACTAAACTAGCGAAAGATACCGACTGATCCTCAAAAAACCTTTTTATTAATGAGGCCTGTATTTTCTTCAATTTCCATTATTTTTCCTTGATTTTACTCCTCACATGAAACCTGTGACCTTTCACCTTCCTTTTCTCCTAATTTCCATTATTTTCATAAATAAAATATCAATTAATGCCTCATGCCTTTCCAAAGCCTTTGCCATTTCCTTTTCCAATTTCCTTAGCCATAATAAAACCAAATGAAAATCCACACTAGGATGTGTTTCCCAACATTAAGCTTGAATACGTGTCCCATGAACTTGGTTATTATTTTTCCTTTATTAACTTTATTTACATGGAATTTTGACCAGGGTTGTTAAAACACCAACCCCACCCCCCCGCCCCCCTTGGGGGAACACTATTATTAGTGTTCAACGAAACCCACAACCAATAATACTACTAAGAAGCATAACATACTGCCCATGGAACTTTATAACTTAGCTCGATGCAGATTTTACAATGAACAACCTGCTGAGAAACAAATGAACATGACACATAACAACATAACAACCATACAACATGACACCTGTACTGCTTATTGCAGATTTATAACACAACTCATGGTGGTATTTACATCCATATACATATGTACATATACCAAAACATATACCAAAAATATTCACTCAACCAACGAATAGAGAAGGATACATAGCTCACATTTGATTTGCCATGTCCCATGTAGCTTCATCGACCCCAAAGGGCTTCTGTTTCACTTTAACCTACTCAATTTCTTAGTTTTGGAGCATGAGCATCTTTCTCTGCAATATGCATTGAGGTTCCACCTAGAATTATCCATCTGGATTCACCTGCAATATAGACCAGTCAATCACATGATAAACATATTTAGCATACTTATTAAGCAATGGAACATGGAAAAAATCATGGAATTTCATTGTCATAGGTAGTGCAATTTGATAGGCTACTGGTCCATTCCTTTCAAGAATATTGAAAGGTCCACAAAAATGAGGTGTGAGCTTGGCACATGATCTAATCCTCAAGGATTTATTCTTGGGCTTAATGTGAAAATACACTTGTTCCCCAACCCGAAACTTAAACAACTTGTTCCGATCTACATAATTTTTATGTCTATCCTGTTTTTCTTTCAGATTCTTCTTTATTACCTGCATTTCTCATTCCAAATCTGCCAACATATCTGGTCCAATCAACACCCTATCCACTAGATCACTCCAAATAATGGGAGTATTAAAAATCCACCCATATAGAGCCTTAAATAGAATCATCCTCAGTGAATCATGATACCCATTCTTATAAGAAAACTCAACCAACAGAAGGTACTCCTCCCATCTCCTATGTTTATGCATCATATACATCCTCAACATTTCATCCAATATCCTATTGACCCTCTCTGTCTGTCCATCGGATTATAAGTTGTGTTGAAGGCCAACTCTATACCCAAAATTGCAAATAATGCCTTCCAAAACTGGGAAGTGAACTTAGCATCCCTGTCTGACACATCCTTCCTAGGAGCACCGTGCACCCTCACTACATCTCTAATGAATACCTGTGCTACATCACTAACTGAATACGTAGATTTTACTTGAAGGAAGCGTACTACCTTTTCCAACCTATCTACCAAAACCATGATGGAATCATGTTGTCTAGATGCCCTCGACAAACTTGCAATGAAATCCATGTAAATAACCTCCTACTTCCACTCTAGAATTGCAATCAACTGTAGTAGTCTATTTCGATGCTTACATTTGGTTTTCCCTTGTTGACAGTCCAAACACCTAGCCACAAACTCTACCCTGTACTTCTTCGAATTCTGCCAATGATAGAACTTCTTCACCAATGTGAATGTCTTCTGGTATCCTAAGGGACCTAAATACGGTTTAGCATGAACTTCTCACAAGATAGTCTTCTAGAGTTTACTTTCATTCAACACATATATCATATCCCTAAATATGACCAAACCATCTATTCTAAGAGGATAATCCACATCTAATCTTGTATACCCTACTGAAACTTGTGTGTAAGCTCCATGATAATCCACATCCTAAAGATAAAAGATTTCAATTACAGATTTAACAGATTCTTAAATAAAATCCCAACTACTTCTAGACTTGGTGTCGATGTACAAATGGAATGGTATATTTCATCTCTTCCTTCTAACATAGGAATTTTTGTATATAGAGCTAATAAAAATACCTTGGTATAAAACACAAAAGAAATTGTGTTTGTAGAGAAGGGGATAAATGCACTAGAAAAGAAAAAAGATTAGGAAGACAAAAAATTAAAAAGAGTTACATTCAAGGTTGAAGCTAAAAAGAAAGCACCCAAAGATCCCTTTGATCTTGAAGGCTTACAACAAGTCATTAAAACCTTATCTAACGAGATGGTAGAGATCAAAAAACAAGTAGCTAAATCCTCTTCCAAAAAATCTTTTAGACCACTCAAAAGAAATCAGCCTTCTAATACACAACCTCCAAACATGATCGCTAATGCAGAAACTAATGATAAAAATGAGGGAAAAGCAACATTTTCTGGTGATGAATCCTAAGATGAACAAATAGCTAAGTTAAATTAAATGTGGGATTTTATTATTACTATTTATGATAGGGAAAATGAATATGAAGCATTACTTGTTAGCAAAGAAGTAAAGGCCCAATTGATCCTGTACAACCAATTCAAAAACATAAACCTTCAACTTCCACTGCTAAAGATAAAGTTGAAAAATACACTTCCACTTCTCCCCAAGTAATTCCATCTTCACCGATAACCTTAGTAGTTTCGGATACTATTGAGTACAATATAGTTGAGGATATGAAGAAAATAAAAGAAAACATATTTCTTCATGAAATCACTAAACTCAAACAACAACATGTATTTTTACTAAAAGAATTGAATGCAATACCTACTTCTCCTCTTCCTACTGTTGTGGTATCCAAAGCTTCCAATGGAATTGGTAAAACTCCTGGTCATCCATTATTGGATTCTTGTGATGCTATTCTGATAGGTGACAAGTCTATCTCACATACTCCTCCTTTTCTTTTGACTTTTGAAATATTTAATAAAAATGTACATAACTGGTTTCGTAGATTCAGGGGTTTCTTCAAATATCATGCCATATTTAGTTTGTCTGAAATTAAACATGTCGCCCTAGAAAAAGCTAGTTCACATTGTGAAACTCAATAGGACAAAATTCAAAGTCATAGGAGAAATGAATTCAGTTCTTATTAGATTATCTTCGAATCCTGAAGTTTGTCAAATAATTCATACACATGTTGCTGATATCCCAAATTTCTATAGTTTAATTCTTAGTAGAGATTGGTCAAAAAAACTACATGGTTATTTTTTCACTGATTGGTCTCAATTATGGCTCCCATTTAATGGAAATCCGAATCAAATTAGAATCAACCGAGAAAAACACATGAAACATTCAGTAAAAAATTTCGAAGGTGAAAATGAGGCAGTGGCATTTAATAACGACATTCTTGGAAACTACTCTATTGAATCATTTTTTGATAATTTTAAAGCACAAACGTCACCATTTCTAAGTAATTTTTTAACTTCTCAAATTGAAAAATTTTCACAACGTACTTTTCCAGATGTGTAAATATGCTAGAAAAACCCTTAGTTAATTATTTATTTTGGACATTGTATTTTCATGGGTCAAAATCAAGCAATGGTGTAGGAGCAGGTTGCATATTGATTAATCCTGAAGGTGTGAAGACACTATTGACTTGCATATTGGAATTCAAATGCAAAAATAATATTGCAGAATATGAGGCATTAGTCCAACGTATGTACAAAGCAATTAGCCTTGACGTTAAATACCTTCAAGTTTATGGAGATTCAGAAATTGTAGTTAAACAAGTAAGAAACATGATGTGTTGTATCTCTACACACTTGAAGCATTATCATTCTTTGGTTCAGTCTCTCACTTCACATTTTTTAGCGTTTAACATTTCTTCTATTCCTAGGATTTGTAATGCCATCACTGACCTTCTTTCTAACATTGCATCAAAATTGATCCCATCTAAAGATTACAGTGTCAATAGATTTTCTATAGAATTAATCTTTAGACCATCCATTCCTGCTAATATCACCAACTAGTAGGTATTTAATGATGACGAAGACATTTTAAGCTTCTTAACTTCTAAAAAATCATATGATGGCTAAATAATTGATGAGGATGAACATGATGATAAATTAAAACAAAAATTCGATGATAATCCCATACCCAAATCTGTATTTAAACTTGAGGATATCTATGATTTAAAAGACATATTTAAAAGAGTTACTAATTCAAAGCTACAGAGTTCAACTTTGAGATCTACATTAATAAATATCGGGACAGATCTTAAACCTCAAAACATCAATTTAGGACTTGGTCTCTCATCTGAAGAAAGATTATCCTTCATCAATTTGTTAAAGAAATATAAGGATGTATTTGCTTGGAGTTACAAAGATATCTAAACGTTTGACACTTCTATCATTCAACATACAATCCCGATGATATCAAATGATAAACCTGTCCAACAAAAATTAAGGAAAATTCATCCGAACTTACAAAATCAAATCAAAATAGAATTAAATAAACTCCTTAAGGCTAAAATCATTTTTCCTATTATGCATTCAAGATGGGTTTCCAACTTGGTACCTGTTAGGAAGAAAAATGGTCATATAAAAATTTGCGTATATTTTAGGAATCTTAATAATGCCAATCAAAAGGATAATTTCCATTTACCCATTATAGATTAGATTTTACGATCGGTTGTTGGTTCAAAAATTATGTCTTTCATTGATGGTTTCTCTGGATATAATCAAATCACGGTCCATCGAGATGATAGGCGAAAGACTACTTTCAGAACCAAATGGGGAACTTATGCCTACCAAAAAATGCCATTCGGTTTAATAAACATAGGGGCCACTTTCCAATGACCCATGGATATATCTTTCAAAGGTCTGTTAAACAAAACAGTTGTTGTTTACCTAGATGACATTACTATTTATTCAAAGGACATAAATAGTCATTTGTAGGCTTAAAACAAATTTTTGAAGACTGTAGAAAATATGGTATTTCATTAAATCTAAAAAAGTCTTTTCTTGCTCTTAGTGAAGGGAAACTTTTAGGATTCATTGTGTCAAAAAATGGAATTTACATTGACCATGATAGAATAAAAAAAGTTTCGGAAATTTCTCCACCATATAACAAAAAAAGCATGCAATCATTTTTTGGACAGATCAATTTTGTCAAAAGGTTTGTCCCT
The DNA here is from genome assembly GCA_000404065.3 of Pinus taeda. Classification (NCBI taxonomy): domain Eukaryota; kingdom Viridiplantae; phylum Streptophyta; class Pinopsida; order Pinales; family Pinaceae; genus Pinus; species Pinus taeda. The sequence continues at coordinate 350,032 of APFE030346238.1, read as the reverse complement.
GATTTCTCACAAATTATTTTATCGTTACAATAGATGATTAAGAAAGACATAGTTTTAAATTGGGGTCATCGTGAAAAAAAAGAATTCGATTTAATCAAACAGGCAATTAGATGCTCCTTATTTAAATAATCTAAATTTCTCCGATCATTCCATCTTATAAACTTTTTCTTCTTCAATGTCTTATGCCACTGTTTCGACACAAATTAATAATCAGAAAATTGAAGCACCAATTTCATTTTTCAGTTCAAATTTTCACGGTGCTGAATTGAATTATTGAGAAGTAGAAAAATAGGAACTTGTTGTATATAAATCTGTAAAGCATTGTATACCTTTTCTCTTAAAAACAAACATGAAAGTAATAGTCCCATTCCTAGCAGTGATGCAATTATTAATGCAAAAAGAATTAGGAGAAAAGAGAGAAAATTGGGTAACAACTCTACAAGAATATGATATCGAAATAAAACCAGCCAAAATTATTAGAGGGAAAGGTTTTTGCAATCTGCTCACAGGAGAATCCAACATACCATCCGAAGGGGACACAGGTAACAATGAACACATTTCTGAGGTAAGTGTAATTGATGTTGATTCCCAATACGTTGATTTATTTTTTATTTAAAAAATGGATATGCTCCTCCTGAACTCAATTATAAAAGAAAAAAAGCTTTACGATTAAAAGAAAAAATTTATGAGATTGTTGATAACGTGTTATTTAGGAGAAACTATGATTCCATATTGTTAAGATGCTTAGAAAAGTCTAAAGCACAAAAAAAATTGTACGAACTTCATGATGGACCAACAGGTGGACACTTTAGAGAAGATACTACAACACACAAAATCTTACATGCTAGATACTGCTGGCTCACTCTCTTCAAAAATACCCACGCATATGTGAGGAAATGAAAAACATGCCAAACTACTTCTAGAAGACAAAGGAAACCAACTTTTCCTTTGCAACCAGTCAACATCGGACGACCTTTCTAACAATGGGGACTAGATATCATATGTGAGATCATTCCTCATTCTTCTAAACAACATAGATATATTCTCACTGCTATAGATTACTTCACTAAGTGGGTGGAAGCAATTCCACTAAAGGTAGTCAATTCTGAATTTGTTATTGAATTTATTGGTCAATTTTATCATTACAAGATTTGGTTTGCCTTCTGCACTTATATTTGGTAATGTGTCTTATTTTTTGGGTACCAGTATGATTGAATTTGCAATTAGGAGAGGTTTTAAACTCAAATATTCTGATAATTACTATCCCCAGGGAAACGGCTTGACAAAATCCACTAATAAAAATCTCCTTAGAATAATCAAAAGAATTGTAGATCAAAATCAAAGAAACTAGCATAAAACTTTAATATTTGATCTATGGGCTGATAGGATAACTCAGAAGGTCTCTATAGGCACTTCTCCATTTACCTAGTCTATGGGAAGGAAGCCATTAATCCATCACATATAGCTCTTCCTTCATTAGCCCTAGTTCAATTTATTTAAGAAACACCTTCTTCTTCATTGTAATTAAGAAATCCACAAATCCTAAAACTAGGAGAAGAAAGGGAAAAGGCCAATCTCACACACACCAAACATCAACAGAGGGTGAAAGCTTCTTTTGATGCAAGTTCAGTCACACAAAGATCCTTCCAAGTTGGAGACCTAGTTCTCAAGTGGGACAAAGCACACGAAGAAAAAAGAAAACATACCAAATTTCAGAAAATATGGCCTGGTCCGTTTCAGATTGTTGAAAAAATAAGCCCATCTACATTTATACTTCAAGATTTATCAAGAAATATAGAATCTCTTCCTGTAAATGGGCTCATCTTAAAGAAATTATTTTCTTAATTTCTTAAAAAAAAATGGAATAAAGAATAAAATTTGTAAAAAATCACTCCCATTGTACACCCCCCTACAATTTATGTTTCCTTTTACAGATTTTGTTAAAAGAATGTTAAATAATACTCTATTTACTTTTCAAACATCTCGTGAAGTTATTTTTGTTTTTTCATTTTGAAGGTAGGAATTTTCAAGAAGTGGTTACAAAAATTGAAAATTAGATAAAAATTATATAACTCTGAAAATATTTTCCATTAAGTTGTAAAATCTTTCAAAAACCTCAAAAATTTATATCCTTCTACTTTAGTTTCAGTTAAAAAAGGTTATCGTTAAAAAGTAAAAAAATGTCTTAAGACTTAAACACTTTCAACTCATATTTGTCATCCAAAACTCTTAAGGAGTCAATGATCCTCCCTATCCATTAAAAATAGAATTTTTAGAGTGTAATTCTAAAATATAATAAATCTAAAAAGATAAGAGGTCTCATCACGAGCCTGCTTACCATGTTCATAGGGAATCAATTAAATTGACATTACCACTCTGAACACCAAATCAGAGTAATGACTTACGATTTTTAATTATATGACAAGGGGTCTCATCACAAGCCAACTTGTTCAGTTTAATTATTGTTGGTGAATGGCGTTATCGTTATCTGTCCACCAAACTCAGACAACGGAATTTTAGCATCAAAACAGAAAAGAAACAAATAAAATAAAATTTACCTCTAATTATTGCGCTATTAAATGGATGGGATACTAGATTGTTGTTGGTTAAAAAGTAACCCCGTTGAGGCTATGAATGCATGTTGGTAGCAGTGGCTCTACCTATGACGAACGAGTACATTTTAAGCTAAGTCTTAAAAGCCCCCTTACATTATTTTTATAAACTAATTAATGATTGATACAAGTAAATAGGTGTTTTTTTATTCACAAAATATTTTTAAAAGAGATTGCAATTTAATGAGTTTTACAGTCAGAGTAATTTCATTTATCTAGATGTTTCGAAAAGTAGTTTTCACTTAGATTATTTTTACTAAATTTTTGAAAAATTTCCTTTATCAGAGATAACTGGTTCTTCCAATGAATCACCAATTGTTGTATTTTTCAACATCCCCCATTTTAATATATTATAAATTTCCTATGAAATTTATTATATTAAAATAAGGACCCTTCAACTTTAGAAAAGATCTTATAATCAGAGTTTAATACTTAGGTTTTTAATTAAAACGCAAGTATTAAACCTTGATTGTCCCAAAAAACCAAATTAAATAGCCCCTGGAACCAAGACTTATTCTTAGGCTTTAAAAAACATTAAGTAATAAATTATATGGGTTATTTGATTAAAAAAAACAAAATAAATCAGAGTTTTTGTTCCCCTAATGTTGAAATCCTCACAAACTTCGACACTCTGCTATACCCCGCACTGAAAATAATAAAAGTTCTTAAAGGAAAAGACTTTCCCACTCTACTCCATAATTGCGATTGCAATAAAGCCCAAACCCGACGGGATTATAAAATCCATTCCATAAATCCCTCACATCTGGAGCTATTGTCGTTTCCAAAAGTCCATGCCCTGCTACACACCGTCGATTGCAATATGCGATATAACTTGACCCTTCGGGATTATAAAATGCAATTAAATTAAACATCATGTCCACGCAATCACAAAGCTCCAAGAATCATGCCTCATCTGAATTGCGATTGTGATATCCTTCCTCATGTCGATTGCGATGTGACGTCAACCTCCATGTCATTGCCACGTCACCTGCCACATCACATCATGACGTCATTCTTGACATCACTGCCACATCACCTCGGGACCTCAGAATCGCAAGTTTCAAAGGGACAGGGCTTATAAGAAATCTTTCACCCTAGTTGATTTTCGATTGTGATTAAGCCACCCAGACCTGACACGATATTTAAATGGATATGAATGATTTCGTATTCGGGCTTATCGTAACTTTCATATCCCTACCAGAACCTTTGCCTCTGCTCTGAACACCAATTCTGATATAAAAACTAGACTCGCCTTGATTTAATAAACGACTCAGATCTACCCAGATCAACAACAAATAATGGTTTCGAACCCCCCATGCTCAATTTTAAGTTTCTCACAAGGGGGTCTAAAAAGTGGTTTTCCCATCTAAACCCTATCTCCACGTGTCACTCCTCTGCCATTTTGGACCCCCCCCTTCACAAACCACTTACCACTTCGAAACCCCTCCAAAAAACCACTAAGACTCTCCCCTGTTTTTGATCTGCAATAACACATCATTCACCATGTGAATATGCCACATCATCCGCCACGACACCATTATGTTATCCCACACTTCACAATCAAAAATTTCAAAAGGACACAGTTTATAAACAAGCCATCCACCTTCCCAACGTCGATTGCGATATGTCTTAAGAAAGCCCCATTTTGGATTTTGTTTAGAATACTCCAAGCTTTAAAATGATTGCGATTATTCTAAGTTCTACCCCAGGGTAAAAGCAATTGTGAATTGCGTTAAAACAATAAAGCTCTGACTTGTCTTATCATAGGAATTACTCCACATTCCCCTCCATGATGGTTGTATTCAAAATTTATTGCAACTCTATGCTGATTTCTTGCAAAAGTGATTTGTTTCAAATAAAACTTGCTTATTAGTTTCATTTATTTCCAACTGATCGATTCCTATTTTCCTTATTCAGGTTCATGACAAAAGAAAACAATTATGCTGATTAGTGGATAATTAGTTCAAACAGGAAGACAAACATCCAGAGAATTCGATGGAGCAAATGACGCTGATGAAGACAGAAAATCACTTTTGGAAACTTCTACCAGAAAATTGTTTTCCTTTAAGCGTTGTTGAAGGGATCTGTTTAAATTCCCTCAACGCTCTACACAATAGATTCATTTTTTTTCTCTATTTAAGCTTGTTGTATCAAATAAAGGTCCTTAATTTTATGAAGAAAATATTACGAAAGCTCGCACTACTGTACTTTCATCATTTTCTCAATAGAACGACTAGAACATTGTTTAGGAATTTTCATAAAGAATATTGAGAAGTTGCATTACTATACTCCTAGAATCATCTTTGTGGGAAGGAATAAACTGCTGCTATTTCTTTTATGAGTTGAGTAATACATCTAGTATTTCTATCTTTGTAACTCTATTTTGTTCTTGAATAAATAGTGAATTATATTTTTCGCATTGCTTATTACATGTTATTTAAAGAACAAGTGTTACATGTATCCATTTCTGATCATGCTGCCATTAGTATTTTTAAATATATGTTCATCAATTTTTTTCGATATTCTAAATGCGATATGATTTATACACATTACTTTGATTAATTACTTAATTAAAGTAATCTTCTTGAAATATTTTCATTTCCATTAGTGTTTTAGCAATCTATATTGTCATTTACTAAGGAAAATCATTATAGATCACATCAAGATAAATGTTAAACAATCTCGGGTTATAGAGTAGATTAATGCATATGTTTTTCATTTGATCCATTACTGGAAATCCATCTATTTCACTCCACTATAAGCATTTCACATTCATTCAATCATATTTCATTGGGAAACTAGTCCCATTATCCCCAGTCGAAGCTACTACTTAAATGGAAAAGGAGATGTCTTAAGGTCTGGACCAGGTGGTTTTACCCCTATGTTGAAGCAGCGATTTTCGAGGCCTCAATAGGACACAAATGAAATAAGTAAACAAATCTGGACAACAACATGCTTATGGCATAAAAAAAATAATCTGTTGACTTTTAAGGTAAGAATATATGTTCCCAATCAAATGGTTGTTAGATAACTAATATTAGATGAATTTCCCAAGATACCTTATGCAAACCATCCTAGTTATCAGAAGTTATTTACTTCTATTAAAAAAAACATCTTTTACCAAGTATGAGAAAATACATCACTGAGTATTTGGCCAAATTCCTGGAGTGTCAATAGGTCAAAGAACAACAACAACACCCAAATGGATTGCTTCACCTATTACCAATTCCAGAATGGAAATGGTAAGTAATTACTTTAGATTTTATAACCGACTTATCTAAAACTAGGAAACAAAATGACTGCATTATGGTAGTAGTGGATAAGTTGAGTAAAGTGGATCATTTTATTCATGTTCAATCTACATATAACACCGTGAAAATTGTAAATATATTTATGAGGGAAATTTTTAAGTTACAAGGATTGCCAAAGGTTATGATCTCTGATAGAGATATAAAATTTACATCAACATTTTGGAAAACCCTCTTTACTCACCAAGGAACTCGGGTTCAATTTAGCACTGCATATCACCCAAAAACTGATTGATAGATAGAGAGGGTAAACTAAGTGCTGGAAGTTATATTAAGAATGTATGTCATGCAACAACCAAGTAAATGGGAGGATTACTTTCACTTGGTAGAATTTTCTTACAATAAAAATTATCACGAGTCATTAAATGAGCCCTTTTGAATTCCTTTAGAGAAGAATGTTTAGAACACCTATTAGTTGTAATAGTCCTAAGGATAAGCTAATGTTGGGACTTGATATGTTGGTAGAAATGGAGTCAACTGTGAGGAAATTCTGAAAAAATCTCTAAGCTTCCCAAGATAGGCAGAAAACTTATGATGATAAGAAAAGAACTTACAGATAATTCCAGGTGGGAGATCAATTCTATGTTTGAGTAAATCCTAAAAATATCTCCCTACAATGGAAGGCATGTGAAAAAAGAGTGCTTTTGGTAGGACGTTGTCCAAGTTGCAGTTGTACTACAAAGGAGGTCTTCTTGATCTGGTTGTATCCAGTGGAAACCTCATTAAAATTTTTGCACTAAACCTAGGGTCTTGAGGTCACAAAAAGGTTGTTGTTTTCAATTACCTTATAAACTAAAGAAGCCCAGGAGGAGATGTGGATGTAATTTCCAGTCTTTTCGGTTGGGAGGATAATAAAGTCCCACCATGGTTCTATTCTCTGACACGATAATCAAAACATATGAGTATTGCTGCTTTGATTTGAATTCTATTATGATCTTTACATATATGAAAATGATAATTTGTGTTTTATTCCTTGTAAAAGAAAGGAATTCTAAACATATTGGTATATTGTTTCTTCTGACTATTCATGATATTCCTAGGTAGGAGATGAATATGTAAACAAAAAAAAGTCAAGTTTACTGTTGAGAATAATTGTTCACAAGGGTAAAGAATAGCCCATAAACCCTTTCTATATTTTCATATAAACTTTGGCAAGAAGACTTATTTTGTGAGATATACTTCCTTTCTTAGGTAAAATTAACTCTCAATGTTGGATGAATTTTAGTGTATTAAAAGAAAGAGTCAGTATTAAGAAGAACTTAGACTTAGGTAACACAATACGAAGGAGACAAATCTTTGAAAATTAAAATAATAATTTCAATAACTGATTCTTACATGTACCAGGATATAGGACTTCCAAATTATGTTGAAAAGAATTATAGAAGGTGCTAAGGGTTAGTTTTCTCGTGGTGAGCCAGTGGCCTCTTGGGAAAAATAGTCCCTCTCCACGTTAATAAGTAACTACACTAGAGTTAGGTGGAACCCTATTGAGGAAACACATGTGGTTTTTCTTTGCAACCTATAGATAATTAGAATATTAAAACAATAACAATAATAAGAACAAACATGCAGGTGAATATTTTAAAAGAAACTCAAAGATGCAACACCCTGTGTTTCGGGTAAAACAAAGTAACGAGTTCTAGTTACAATAACTATTCATTAGATCACTTCAACTAAAATATGTGCCATAAAAACACACAATATAGAACAAAGAATGTTCATAGAAAATATATAAGTATATAACCCTAACTGACAAACAATAGTGTCTCATGTAGTTACCAGAGAAAACTCATTGTTGCCACAGAGAATAATCATGGATGGGTAAAGAAGCCCAGTTAAGGCCAAGATAGAAGACCTCCAGTAATATTACCCTTGAATGAGTCTAAGGGAATCCCGTCAAACTCAGAACAAGACAATAAGTTCTATTTAAGAAGGAAGATAACTCAATCATTTACCAGCAATATAAATCAGAAATTGTACAAAATGCATGAATCATAAATAATATTCTTTATCTAAACTCGATAATCCTAGTCCATATAATTCCTCAATGAAACAAATGGTTTCTTAAAAAATAGGAAGGAGAAACCTCTACACAAAATACACTCTTTATAAAAAGTTAAATACTCAGAAAATACATGAGTAAAATATATGTTAACTTCTAGAACAATATTAACATTTAAATACCCTTGAAAATTACTTAGACTGCTATAGCAGCATTCAAGGAAAGTAAAAGAAAACCCAAAAGGGATTTTCGTATGATTGTTGAAATTCAACCAAAAATATACATAATCCATTTAAGGAAAAGGGAGATATATTTTATGTCCCATTAACCTAAGACTACATGTAGAGAGTGAGGAAACCATGCAAGTCAAGATTCTAACCTGGAACAAGAAAAATTTTGGAATTAATAGAGGACGGATGGAGTTGACCATCGAAAAAGAGGTAGGAAAATCAAGACTCCTTCCTCGCCTGCAAACAAATACAGAGATATATTACAAATAAGCTCAGAGCATCCAACTGAAATTCTTAACTTGGGAAAAGATAAAAGAGTAATACTTGTAAAGACTGAGAGAGGAACTGTGCAGGGAAAGTCAAACCCTAAAACCCTAAAGACCATTGAAAGCAAGAAAAATATTGAACACCTTGCTGAGCTAGAAGATAACAAATAAACAAAAAATAAAATATTTACCTATCTGAAAAGAAGAACTGATACAGGAGCATCTAACTAGGGAGGCGACAACTGGACAAGCTATTTTGATTAAGTTCACTTTTAATTAGTTTTATTTTTATTTTTAAATGAAGGTTGTTACAACCAATGTTTTTATCTATAAACTGAACTGTAGTTAGAATAGGATTTTTTTAAAATAAGTTAGAAATGAAACTGAATGAAACTAGAAAATAACTATAATGTAACTGAGGGTGGTTCCTCAACAGTATGAGGCTGCCAGCAAGCATAAATAGGCAACCCAGAATCAAAAGTGGGGTTGCTGCCATCTAGATGAAAAAAAGGAAAGAAAGCATAACTCTGAACAATTTATTTATTTATTTATGAATTTAAAGAAAGGTTACAGGTATTCACTATTTTAGAAGCAAAAAGTATAAATTACTGTGCATAGCAATTAAACAACAATTTGTGTGATTAACATTCAAACTGCACACCGAGACTGAAAGGATCAAATACGCCATAGCAACCATCAGGTCATTACCAAATACATACTATTTGATTTAAATTAGAATTTAACAACTATATATATATATATATTATATATATATATAATATATAATATATATAATATATATTATTATATATATATATTATATATATATATTATACTTTATATATATATATATATATCATCAAGTCCACGGATGTACAGGACAAAACTTCTAGATTCCACACAGGCCTAGAGACATGGAGCCCTAAAAAAAAAACCAATAGTCCTTCATACAAACGAGATAGGCCGAGGAGGGTTTCCATAACCCAGATAGACCAAAGCAGCACACAGACAAAACAACAGACACAACAACCAAGAGTAGAAGGCCAAAGCACATTCCCAGAACAAAAAACAAAATCGACAAGATGGGCTCATTGCACAAGAGGCAGCCAAGTATTAACAGACCAACAAACTGAAACCCCAAGGGTTAAACAACTATAGCCCGAAACCAAAATGCAACAACAAAGCGTAGTCAAGGAAGGACCCTACCCGATTTAAGCACATTGGACCCAAATCTTCAAGGAAGAGACCACGACGTTCCATCCCCAAGAGCTAGCCTCTTGTAGCCATAATAAAGAGGAGAGGGATACCTGCACAGTGACAAGAAGATTGTCAGAGAGGAAGCATAGTTATATAGCACACAACAACATTAGAGAAAAAACAAGGAACTTGACCGATGATGAATACCTGAAGGGGATGCTAGACTCCACAATCGAGCCACGAGTTAAAACCCCAACCTGAGTGCAACTAACGGCTGAAGTGCCATGATACCATAGCCTGCTCACCAGGAGCAAGGTCATTAATAAAAACTATAGGAAGGTGAAACAGTGGGATCGAAACAGGGTTTTTACCTGTCAAATAAGTAGCCAAGCCATCGATGAGAGTAACAGGTGGAGGGCTTGTGAAATGCGATCAAAACCCAGTTAGAAAACATCACCTGCAAGTTGTAAAAGAATCATTCACAAACAGTCGAAATAAGGCATACCAAGAATGAAAAACCAAACCTGGGACTTCCACAGAAAACCAGGTGTACAACAACCACTAGGTCCAATGAAAAACATTCATATAACTAGCAAATGATATAGGACCAGAACCAAAGAAGAACCAATAGGATAGCGGGCAATAGAGACCCATCTTCTTCTAGAGATGAAGCAAATGAGTCACAGAGGAACAAAAGCATAACACAAACGAACAACAATGAAAATGAGCCCAGGTCGAGCCATACCATAGATGCTGTGCTCACACAAAATGAGACTAATCTCTGGTCGGATGCACATTGAAGGCTTCATAAACCCTAACCAAACCTTGGTGTGTGCCAGCGTGGGAAGGACTAAGGACGGGCCAACTGCCACATAAGTCTTGCCACGCAACCATCTTGGATTCACCATCAAATTTTGGTATGAGAGCAAGTTATTTTCTCAAAAGAAAAAAAATGAAAGTAGGAAGAAGAGGTCGAAAAAAAATGGAAGTAGGAAGAAGAGTTCGAGGTAGAGCTATCAGGAGAGTAGCCGATGAAGGGCTGCAAGAAGAAATCAAGATCCTAAGTGCCCGATTGGAAGCGGTGGAAACAGGGAGGTGTAGGGATCTAGAAGGTGGCGACGATAGTGAAGAAGAAGTTGCAACCATGACGGATGGGTCAGATGAAGAGGGACCTGAGATAAAATTATTGAGATCAGTTTTGTTGGAAAGTAGCAAGCCGAAGACAGAGCTTTCGAATTATGATGGTAGTTTATCTACGGAGGTATTGTTGAACTGGATTAGTGAGCTAGATAAATATTTCGAGTGTGAAGAAATCAATGAAGATAAGAAGGTCAGGTTTGCAGCCACCAAAATAAAGGGACATGTAGCATTGTGGTGGGACGGTGTGTAGGCAGAAAGGAGAAGGTCAAATAAACCATTGATCAAAAAGTGGAACAGGATGATTGCCAAGATGAAGAGTAAGTTTCTACCCAAATATTATTAGATTACTCTGTATAGGCAGGTGAAAACCTTGAAGCAAATAAAAATGATTATGAAGGAGTATACGGAAGAATTCTACAGAGTGAACCTGCAAGCGGGTTATGTTGAAGATATCTTGGAAAAGACAACAAGGTTTGTGAATGGCTTATGGATGGAGATACTAGATGATATTAGTATTCTTTCCCCCAAGTCCATAGAGGAAGCCTATCAAAGTGCTTTGAAGGTAGAAGAAAAGATCGCCAGAAAGCAGAATGCCAAAAGAGGTCGTGGATCTGGTAGAGGAAGAGGGAAGTCTTTTGGAAATGCAGAACTGTCAACAGCAATCAAGAGGGCAGCAGTTCAAAAACTGCAGTAACAACTGAAAAAGAAGGTAACACTAGAGGAGGAAGGCCTTACCAACGAGGAAGAGATAATGGTAGAGCTAGAGGAAATGCCTATCAGTGTTACAAGTGTCACAAGTGGGGTCATAGGTCTTTTGAATGTCTTAAAAGTGATCAAGCAGGGCAAAGAGGAGGATATGTTGCTCAACCGGAAGAAGCAGAGGCACTGCCACAAGAAGTGGAGAACATGCCTGAAACAGGAGAAGCCTTAGTGTTAAACAAGGTGTTGTTGAAACCTGCTAAAGAGTTAGCTGACTAGACACAGAGGAAAGCACTATTTTGAACTATGTGTAAATCACATGGGAAATGATGCAAATTGATTATTGACAGTGGGAGAATTGACAACCTGGTAGCCATTGAAATGGTAGAAAAATTGGGTTTAAAAAGATTGAAGCACCCAACACCATATAGGGTGTCTTGGTTACAAAAAGGACACAAACTGTTGGTTGATGAGCAGTGCGAAGTGGAGTTTCACATTGGTAGGTATAAGGATAAAGTAACTTGTGATATCATGTCGATGGATGTGTGCCATATACTATTGGGTAGACCATGGCAGTATGACAGGAACGTTGTCCACAATGGGAAGACAAACTGTTACAAGTTTGCTAAGGATGGGATAAAGCATACGCTAGTACCCATGAAAGAGGAGGATACGACAGAAAGCGGTGGAACAAAAACATTATTGTTAGGAGGAAAATAGTTTCTACAATAGATTGGAAATTATCAGGTAAAATATGCCATTGTGCGAAGGCCAAGAGTGATGTTAATCCATACTGAGATTATTGACTTACCTGAGGAGATACAGAATATGCTGCAAGAATTTAGTGACATTGTGGTGGATGATCTACCAGAAAAATTTCCACCAAAAAGGAGTATCAGTCACCATATTGATTTCATTCTAGGGGCTAGTTTACCAAACAAAGCTACTTACTGGATGAGTCCAGAGGACAATGAAAATATCAGGAAGAAGGTACAAGAATTGTTGGATAAAGGGTTGATTCAGGAGAGTTTAGGTCTTTGTGCGGTCCCAACTGTTTTAGCTCCCAAGAAAGGAGGTGAATGGATGTGAACTGATTCTCGAGCAATTAACAAGATCACTATTAGGTATAGGTTTCCTTTACCGCGGATGTATGACATGATGGACTATTCGAGTGGAGTGGCATATTTTTCGAAGATTGATTTGAAAAGTGGATATCACCATATTCGGATTCGTGAAGGGGACGAATGGAAGACAACTTTCAAGACCAATGAAGGCCTGTATGAATGGCTGGTCATGCCATTTGGACTAAGCAACACACCCAACACATTCATGCACTTGATGAACGAGATGTTGAAGGAACACATTGGAAGGTTTGTGATTGTATATCTAGATGATATGTTTATTTTCAGTAAGATATAGGAAGAACATTTCCAATTGTTAGGTATGTCCTAGAAAAGCTGCAGCAAAACAAATTGCTATTAAATTTGAAGAAGTGTACTTTTTTAAGAAAGAATTGATTTATTTAGGATTTGTGATTTCGGAAAATGAATTAAAGATGGATCCAAAAAAGGTTGCAGCCATAGTTAGTTGGCTATCCCCCAGGAGTTTGTTTAAGTGCGGAGTTTTCATAGGTGGGTGAGTTTTTTATCGAAAATTTATAAAAGATTTCAGTGGGATTTGTGCACCCATGATGGATACCATTAAAAAGCCAAATCAACCTTTCCATTGGACGAAGTCAGCAGAAAAGAGTTTTCAGCTGCTGAAAAAGAAGATCACTGAAAGACCAATTTTGAGGTTGTCAGGTTTCATTAAACTTTTTCAAGTTCGTTGCAATGCCAATGGGACAACCATTGGAGTAGTACTCAGCCAAGAGGACAAGCTAGTGGCCTATTTCAACGAGAAGCAGAATGAGAGTAGGAAGAAGTATACATCTTACGACAAGGCATTTTATGCACTGGTCCAAGCACTCAAACATTGGAGACATTACTTGATGGCGAATGAACTTGTTTTGTTTTCAGACAATTCTGCATTGCAGTATGTTATGCAACAGCACAAGCTGAACCATAAACATGCAAAGTGGATGGAGTACCTCCAGAGTTTTACATTTGTATTGAAACACATTAGCAGTCAAGCCAACAAAGTGGCAGATGCGTTAAGCAAGAGAAATTTGATTTTACAGGAAAGCAGAGTGTAGGTGTTAGGATTTGAGCATCTTAAGCATCTGTGTGAAATAGATGTAGACTTTAAGGAAGCGTATGAAGCATGCCAGAATTTGTTGTTGAGAGACAACAGTTCATGGCTAGACTATAACATACAGGAAGGATTGTTGTTCAAGGGAGGACAGTTGTGTATTTCGGAATTTTCGATGAGGGAAAACTTAATCCAGGAAAAACATAGTGGGGGTTTAGCAGTACATTTTGGCATTGATAAGACTTTGGATCAAATGAGCCACTTCTATTATTGGCTAAAAAAGCGTAGAGACGTAAAAAAATTTGTGGCTAGGTGTAAGATGTGTCAGATTGCAAAGGGCCACAGTCAAAATATAGGATTATATACACCCCTGCCTATTTCGGATAGACCATGGGACTCAGTCAATTTAGACTTTGTCTTAGGCTTGCCAATAACACAGAAGGGGTTCAATTCAATCATGGTGGTGGTGTATTGCTTCACCAAGATGGCGCATTTCATTCCTTGTAGGAAGACCAATGACGCTACACATGTAGCACACTTGTTCTTCACAGTGATTGTCAGATTACATGACTTGCTGAAGTCTATTGTTTCAGATCAGGACGTGAAGTTCACAGGTCATTTTTGGCGAACTTTATGGAAAAAGCTAGATACCAAACTACATTTCAGCTCAACTTATCACCCACAGACTGATGGGTAGACTGAGGTGGTGAACCGAAGTTTGGGGAATCTATTACGTAGTCTGGTTGGTGAAAATTCACGATAGTGGGATCACGTACTTGTACAAGCAGAGTTTGCTTATAATGATTCACCCAATAGGAGTACGGGCATAATTCCTTTCCAGATCCTATACAAGATGCACCTCCGTGATGTGCATGAGTTACGAGATTTGGGTCAGTTGGAACGAAGGAGTGCTGATGGTGAAGACTTCGCGAAGGTGATCAATGAACTTCATGAACAAGTGAAATCCAAATTATAGGACAACAGCCAAAGGTATAAACAGAAGGAAGATTTAAAATGGCGAGAAGTGCAATTCAATGTAGGGGACCTAGTACTGGCACATCTACGCAAAGAAAGGTTTCCTAAAGGCGAATATAACAAACTGAAACTGAAAAAATAGGACCTTGTAGGATACTGTGAATGTTCTCTACAAATGCATATGAACTGCAACTACCCCCGGGTAAAGGGATCTCGCTCATCTTCAATGTGGCGGACCTGTACCCTTGCATTACTACTAATGTGGAGGACAGTTTGACAAAGCACACACGGGACACCTAGGGAGAGAATGAGTCATAGGTCAAACAAATGCCTCCAGCCAAGCCTCTAGAGATCGAATAAATCTTGGATACTCAGGTGGCCAGGCAGGCTCGACGGAAAGAGTACTTATAGTACCTGGTCAAATGGAAGGACTGTCCAATTGAGGACAGTTCTTGGTTGGATGCAGGCTAGATTCAAAGCGTTGGGTACTCGATTGAAGAGCTCATGGACAGGAGCCATGAGATTCATTAACTCCGGGAGCTTGATACAGGAGCATCCGACTAGGGAGGCGACAACTAGACAAGCTGTATTGATTAAGTTCACTTTTAGTTGTTTTATTTTTATTTTTAAATGAAGGTTGTTACAGCCAATTTTTTTTATCTATACACTGAATAGTAGTTAGAATAGGATTTGTTTAAAATAAGTTAAAAATGAAACTGAACGAAACTAGAAAATAACTATAATGTAACTGAGGGTGGTTCCTCAATAGTATGAGGCTGCCAGCAAGCATAAATAGGCAACCCAGAATCAAAAGTGGGGTTGCTGCCATCTAGATGAAAAAAAAGGAAAGAAAGCATAACTCTGAACAATTTTTTTTTATGAATTTAAAGAAATCTTACAAGTATTCACTGTTTCAAAAGAAACAAGTATAAATTACTGTGCATAGCAATTAGACGACAAATTATGTGATTAACATTCAAACTGTGCACCAAGACTGAAAGGATCAAATATGATAGAGCCAAGCCATCCAGGTACATTACCAAATACATACTATTTGATTTAAATTAGAAATTTATAGTGTGTATATCTATATCTATATCTTATCATATCTATATTTATCTATATTTATATATATATATATTATTAATATATATTAGAATATATATTATATTATTTATTATAATATATAATTAAATATATAAATATATTATATAATATATATATATTATATATATAATATAATTATATATATATTATATAAATATATATATCATGTCCATGGAAGTACAGGACAGAACTTCCAGATTCCACACAGGCCTCGAGACACAGAGCCCTCAAAAAAATAACCAATAGTCCTTCATACAAACGAGATAGGCCAAGACTAGATAGACCAAAACAGTACACCAACGAAACAACATACATGACAACCAACAACAAAAGGCCGAAACACATTCCAAAAATAGAAAACAAAATTGACAGGATGGGCTCGTTGCACAGGAGGCAAACAAGTATTGACAGACCAACAAAATGAAACCCAAAGGGTTGAACAACTACAACTCGAAACCAAAATGCAATCACAGAGCATAGTCAAGGAAGGACCCTACCTGATTTAAGCACATCAGACCCAGATCTTCAAGGACGAGACCACAACGTTTCATCCCTGAGAGCCAGCCCCTTGCAGCCACAACAAAGAGGAGAGGGATACCTGCACAATGATAAGAAGATTTTCAGAGAAGAAGCATAGCTACATAGCACATAACAACACCAAAGAAAAAACAAGGAACTTAACCCATGGCGAATACCTGAAGGGGAGGCCAGACTCCACAACCGAGCCACGAGTTAAAACCCCAACCTGAGCGCAACCAACAACCGAAGTTCCATGATACCATAGCCTACTCACAAGGAGCAAGGTCGTTAATAAAAACTACTTGAAGGCAAAACAATGGAATCAGAACAGGGTTTTTACTTGTCAAATAAGCAGCCACGACATTGACAAGAGTAACAGGCGGAGGGCCTGTGAAATGCGACCAAAACCCAGTTAGAAAACATTACCTGCAAGTTGTAAAAGAATCATTCATAGACAGTCGAAATAAGGCATACCCAGAATGACAAACCAAACCTAAGACCTCCATGGAAAACCAGGTGTACAGTAGCCACTAGGTCCAATGAAAAGCATTCATACAACTAGCAAACGATAGAGGACTGGAACCAGAGAAGAACCAAGAGGATAGTGGGCAACAAAGACCCATCTTCTTCCAGAGCCGAACCAGATGAGCCACAAAGGAATGAAAGCATAACTCAAATGAACAACAATGCAAATGAGCCCAGGTTGAGCCATACCATAGACATCGTGCTCAATGCTGGATGTGCATTGAAGGTGCCATAAACCCTCACCAAACCTCGATTTGTGCCAGCGTGGGAGGGACCAAGGATGAGCCAATTTCCATGTAAGTCTTACCACACAACCATCTTGGGTTCGCCATCAAGAACTTGCATTGCCACTGAGTTACCCTTACCGGGAGAGACCATTGTGGCTACAGAACGATTACAACGAAAGGTTTTAGCGAAACCTTAACGAGACTAAACAACTGTGAACCAAGAAAAGAGGTAAGTGATCTTACCATTTGGACAACACTCGCTGAAGAGGAACCATGACGGGGTGTTGCAAAGAAGAAGTTGACGGGAGGCAGAGGAACAATGCAGTCATGAGGTCGGAGGGAAGGATGGTTACCATTAACCATCCTAGAGAAATCTGAACCGCACAATTGAAACCCTAACATCGGACGATGTAGATCAAGATAGGTGAGAGCCGATGTGTAAATAACAAGACTAGGGCCGGACAAGTTCTAAAGAGGTCTACGGGTTCAATGGATCACCATTATTATGGGTTTAACTTAGGGTATGATTAATACCACATTAAAATTAGTGTATACCAAAAGCTTATAAAGCCTCCACTGTAATCGATGAGACTATATTGTGTTGCACTAAAGTCATGTCATTGACAAGCCGAAAAAACATATGGTAAAATTAATTTAATATTTGTAAGTCCCAAAACAATGAATTAATGATGTTATATTGGTGTGTAACAATTTTTTTTTTTACTTATGTGTATGGTAAATTCTATATGGTGGATAGACGTTATAAATGGTGGTGTTTGATTCGAGTATTGATATTAGTATTTTGATTCAAAATCCTACTTGAATTTGTGATATTATTTTTAAACAACTTATAATTGTTTGAATAAATGGTTCTATATTAAAATTGGATGAGAACTTTCAAATTGAAGAGAAAGATACACTAAATTGTTTTCTTCCTTTTTAATTACTTCATCCAACATTAAACTCTCATTGAGATTGATACAAACCATCATATAAATTAATAATGAAAATCAAATATAATTATATATATATATAATAAATCTTTATTTTTAGTTTATTAATTTTTTGAAAATCTAATTTTATTCAGTTGATAAATAATATATATAAGAATAAATTTTATATAAAATATTATTTTTATAAATTTATTTTTATTTCATTTAATTTTTATATTACATTAAATTATTAATAAATTCAATAAAACACATAAATAAAACACATAACATTATAGTTAATTAAAAAAATTCTAAAATAATTGGCATAGATATTTAAAGAACTACAAACCTAATTAAAAGGAATACCATAACATTATAACTAACAGAATTGAAAAGCCTCTCTTTAAAGTAGATTTTTGAAAAAATAACGATCCATGATATATATTAAACAAATTCAAAGAAATACCATCACACTATATTAAATGGAAATGTAAAAACATTATTTTACATTTAATAGACAAAAACTAAATACATTTTATATTACCTCTTTTTCAAATCTCCATGTTCTGAATTTATAATTTAATAGGTAGTTAAATTTGCGAGCGATCAAGGGGACTAAAATGATTGAACTATCTTAGTATTGATTAGGTTGAAGTTCAAACAACTTTTACCTAACGACAAACTTATATGGTAGGTTTGAATTTATTTTTTTTCATGTTTTAGGTTATATTATTAATATAAAATATATTTTTTATTTAAATATTAAATTATATATTTTTTTTTATCCTTTCAATAATTATTTTTTATATATGTGTAATTGGTTTTTTTAAATAATATATAATAAATCTTATTATTGCTTTATGATTATATTAAATATAATAATATTTTTAAAATATTTATTTTTTTATTATTAAACTTTATTATTATTTTTTAAGAATTTTATGAGAAAAACAAATATCCACTTAACAAATTTCTACACACTTTTTCAATTTTTTTTTTTAATAAAAAAAAGTGATCTAAAAATTAACAACAAAGATGTATAAATACAAAAGTGAAAACCAAAGCAATTTGTATAAATACAAACCACCTTTTTTTTAATAAAAAAAGTGATCTAAAAATTAACAACAAAGATGTATAAATACAAAAAGTGAAAACCAAAGCAATTTGTATAAATACAAACCAACAATGGTACACCAACATTAATTCTATAAAATACATCCAAAATATTAGCTTCTTAAAGTTCATTGGCAGAAAAAGACATAAAACTTGTTGCAACATAAGTGTTGTACCATTCCAAACCATACAACCGCAACAAATAATCAATCTACCCATAGACCATAAATACCCCTGCAACAAATAATCAATCTGCCCATAGACCATAAATACCCCTGGACCATAGACTATTATGGACCCGGGGTGTATATACCCACTGTTGAATCACTAACCTACCAAAATCTAACGGTACAATCTACCCATAGACCATAAATACCCCTGGACCATAGACTATTATGCACCCAGACTGTATATACCCACTGTTAGAATCACTAACCTAACAAAATCTAACGGTACAACCAGTAAATTTATGCCCCATTGACAAACTAGCTATTTTCAACCCCATACAACTTTCCAAGTTGCACCCTCATATGTCCAACTTTTTCAAACAACGTCAGAGTTCCGGCTTTTCATGGCAAAGAGCGATAACTATCCAACTAATTACATGTTGACTTTGCCATACGATTTCCCATTTTCTTTATAAAGTCAAACACGTTGCGAGAAATTTTTTAACTTACCAAAACACGTGAAAGTGTATATATGTATATGGTCATGCTCAATACTTCTTTTGAATTATGCCCTATAATCAGTAAACTTAGTGTATAATTCATTACAAAATGACAAAAAAATGGCATCTCTACCTTTTTTCCAGCAACCATGTGCGAGAGATGAGAATCTTAAGAGAGAGACAATAAAAAATTAGGTTTCCTTAAGCCATCAAAATTCCCGCTACCCTCCAAAGAAAAGGTATCAGGATTGCTGGCCACATCACAGTAAAGCTTCGTCAAAGAAAATAACATGAGGTTTATTGTGAGATTGAGCCAACACATTAGCGGTATATAAAGGAGGCCACTGATACGCCCTGCAATAATTAAACACTGGCAATTGCCTGCTTCTGCTTCAATTGAAGCTTTTCTGCTCGCCAATCAATATGGCAATTGCAAGCAGGGCAGGAGTTGCACCCATCCTTCAAGTAGACTGTCATTTCACCCATTTCAATTCAATGACTGAATTGGGTTCTCGGAATAGTATGATGTTTCAATCTGCAATTCCCTGCTCATTTCGACAGATTAGGGCGACCATTAAAAGAAAGGTATTTGCAATATTATTTTTTTGTTTTATTTCAACTTTTTTTATGGCCTGATATTAAATTTTATGGTCTTATGATATAGCTTGATATTAAATCTTATAGTTTTATATAATACTTTATAACACAGCTATAACTATTTAAACTACTACTCGACTTTTTACTTTACTTATGTTTCTACTTAAATTATCCCTAAACTTTTGGCTTCACTTATGTTTCACTTGCTGCTTCATTTTTATTTATGTTTCTACTTGCTGCTTCATTTTTTCCCTGTTAATCAAATTCTAAAGAAGTTTTGTTTGTTGTATTGCAATATGCACTAGCATTGTGTCTTGTTTGCTAAGCTAAGTAATTCCGATGGAGAAAATGGGAAAAATGTGAAGGCAGCTGTGGAGATTGCTTCAAAGAGTGGATTCCCAGCTGAGAAACCTCCTACACCGTTGCTTGATACCGTTAATTATCCAGTACACTTAAAGAATCTCTCTATACAGGTATGAAGTTTAATGTCTGTCTCTCATCTGTTACTGACATATTTATTTTTCCAAGGACTCCAAATATTTTTATCAGTATTCTAATTGGGTAGGTTTGTTTGTAGGATCTAGAGCAACTGGCCACAGAAATTAGAGCAGAACTTGTGTTCGGTGTGGCAAAAACTGGAGGCCACCTGGGAGGTAGCCTGGGTGTGGTAGATCTAACAGTGGCTCTTCACCATGTCTTTGATTCTCCAGAGGATAGGATTATATGGGATGTTGGTCACCAGGTATGATGATATGACCCTTTTGTAACTCTAATGATGAATTGTAGAGTAATTTGGATTCTATTATATATTGGTACGTTTTTTTGTTTTATAAATTTACATGTTATTTAATAATTTGTAAATTAACTAAATTTAGTTATGTAAGATTTGTTAGATCTAAGATTTTTGTGATCTATAATGTAGCTAGATATTTTTGAGATTAATCACATTATTAAGATTTGGTCCATGTTTCGAACCAACTAAAAATTTTGAGGATAGATCATATTAATTGGTTCGAAAAACCTCCATCAAATCTTAATAATAGAGATTTGAAATTTTATTGTTGATATAGATGAGACTAGAATATAGAGCATCTTTCTCATTTTTAGGTATAAAATAAAAGATCAATCTGCCCACCGCCAATAAGAAATAAAATAAAAGATCAATCTGCCCACCGCCAATAAGAAATAAAATAGAAGATTAATCTGCCCACCGCCAACAAGAAATTACTTCAATGATTAATTGTAAGATATTTTGTATTCTAGATGAATTGTAAAGAAGATTTTGGCTAGAATGCATTTAACCAGGCTGTGGAAATGGGTGCAGTCATATCCACACAAGATTTTGACAGGGAGAAGATCCAAAATGCATACAATCAGACAGACCTCTGGTTTGGCCGGATTTCCCAAACGGGACGAAAGCAAATACGATGCTTTTGGCGCTGGACATAGTTCTACCAGTATCTCCGCTGGACTCGGTACGTTCATTGCAGAATTTCTAATTATGCCCTAGGTATTTGGGGCTGGAATGAACAGTTAGTTACAAGAAATATATGGGTTTGCAGGTATGGCAGTTGGGAGAGATTTACTGAAGAAAAATAACCATGTGGTGGCCGTGATTGGGGATGGAGCCATGACAGCAGGACAAGCTTACGAGGCTATGAATAATTCAGGATATCTGGAATCCAATCTTATCATAATTCTTAATGATAATAAGCAAGTTTCTCTGCCAACTGCTACACTAGACGGAGCTGCGCCGCCCGTAGGAGCACTTACCAGGGCTCTCACAAAGCTCCAGTCCAGCAAAAAACTTCGCAAACTCAGAGAAGCTGCCAAGGTAACATTTTTACATATATATGTCCCGAAAACAAGTGGAATTTTGTTTAGATTATCTGGGTTTATTGAATTTATTTCAGATGTTAAGAATATTTTGGAATCAGATAATTATAATTAAGGTTATTTATTTCACCTACCTCATGTTTGTCTGATTCTGGAATATTTTCAGAATCCACAATTTAAATAAAGATGCAAGTCAGTCACTTATAGTGCTGGGAAAGTAATTGTCAAAAAGCATATTGCAGAGTTTTCAAGCCATTGTTTTCTTGAGGATAAAATGTAGTTTTTAGTGATTAAAATTGTTAAATTTGATAAAATATAGTTTTTAGTGATTAAAATTATTAAACCATTAAGGTAGGTTAATGATATATATGAATTTCCATGCCTAGGAAATGAGAATTACTCTTTTTTTGGGCTGTTGCAGGGTCTCACCAAGCAGATAGGTGGGCCAACTCATGAAGTAGCATCGAAAGTTGATAAGTATGCAAGGGGTCTTATCAGCCCAGCAAGTTCCTCGTTGTTTGACGAGCTAGGTCTTTATTACATTGGACCTGTGGATGGGCACAATATTGAAGACATGGTGACAATTTTAGAGAAGATTAAAAGCATGCCGGCTACGGGACCCGTGCTGATTCACTTGGTGACAGAGAAAGGAAAGGGTTACCCTCCAGCGGAGGAGGCTGCAGACAAATTACATGGTAACAAATAGACAAGAAATGAATCTCACTTTTGTTTTATCTGTTTTCAATTATCATAAAAATATTTCATGCTATGATTTTTTTTTGGGATATCATGGTCCTGTATTTTTTTGGGATATCATCACAAACCATGGTAGGACTGGTTTCGGTTGTTCGATGGTCCTTTGGAAATGTAGGTTTTATACTGAATTATGAATTTATGATATATGTGGTTGGTGAGCTGTTGCAGATATCTGGGAAAGTTTCTAGTTCTTCATAAACCATTTTATTATTTAAAAGATAAATTCTTCTTATGCTACAGTTTTGAACACTACCATTAATAACAAGTGATGTAGTTCTTCTAATTTTGGATTAATTTGGCTCTAAATTTGGTAGAAATGGATTAAAATGATAAAGTTTAGTATATTTTTTTTTTTAATTTTTGAGTTTTTTATTATTATCAAATTTTTAGTTGAGTTGAAATAAAAAATAATATAGTTTGCAATATTCAACTATCTTATAATTCAATCATTTTAAATTTTTTGATAAACCACACTTATTGATCTGAAATACCTCCACAAATATTAAATTTATTTATAATTTTAAAATTACATTTTAAACCACCAAATCTTACCATCTAAATTACACACCCAAATTAGACCGTACCCAATCTACCACGCATAAAAGGAATTGTCCTTTTTATGTGCAGGTGTGGTAAAGTTCGATCCAGTTACGGGCAAGCAATTCAAGTCAAAAAGTTCCGTTCTGAGCTATACACAGTACTTTGCAGAAGCTCTTATAGCAGAAGCGGAAGTTGACAGCAAAATTGTGGCTATTCATGCTGCCATGGGCGGAGGCACAGGACTTAATTATTTCCAAAAGAAGTTCCCAGAACGCTGCTTCGACGTAGGAATAGCAGAACAACACGCAGTCACATTTGCTGCAGGCCTAGCTACAGAAGGCCTGAAACCTTTCTGTGCAATTTATTCTACTTTCCTGCAACGCGGTTATGATCAGGTAATTAGTTGAGGCTGATTTTATTAGATAATTTGTTGCATATGCAAATTTAGAGCTTATGAACTTTGAAGAAGAATTTCATGCTGAGAGTATAGTTTATTTAGAGAATCTTTTAGTGGGTAGAGGGTTGGGAGCATCGTTTGATTTTTAATTCAATTAGGTTTGTTTTTCAATTCAATTAGGTTCAGTGTTAAGGAAGATGTTTGGATAATGGATAGTTTAGTTGGTTGAAGATTCTAGACAAATCATGGCATTAATTTTATTTTTTTGGCTTTATTAAGGTCATGTTTCAACAGTTGTTATCTTTGGTTCCAGGTCCCAATAGTTAGGTTTACGCATGAGGTACCTTAGTGTAGGACTATCTAGGGATGTTGAGAGAAAAAAAGATATGTTTGGCCAATTGTAGGTTGTTAGATATAGTCTTCATAAAATTGATATGTTTGACTAGTTGTGATAAGGTAGACACCTTAGTGTGGGACTATCTAGGGATGTTGAGAGAAAAAAGGGATATGTTTGGCCAGTTGTAGGTTGTTAGATATAGTCTTCATAAAATTGATATGTTAGATATGTTTGACTAGTTGTGATAAGGTTAAAATGTTACGTGCCTCACTATAAAGATAATTTCAGCCTTTTGTAAATTGTTAAAGATAATTTCAGCCTTTTGTAAATTGTTAAATATTTTCTTGATAAGTGTGGGACTATCTAGGGATGTTGAGAGAAAAAAAGGATATGTTTGGCCAGTTGTAGGTTGTTAGATATAGTCTTCATAAAATTGATATGTTTAACTAGTTGTGATAAGGTAGACACCTTAGTGTGGGACTATCTAGGGATGTTGAGAGAAAAAAAGGATATGTTTGGCCAGTTGTAAGTTGTTAGATATAGTCTTCATAAAATTGATATGTTAGATATGTTTGACTAGTTGTGATAAGGTTAAAATGTTAAGTCTCTCACTATAAAGATAATTTCAGCCTTTTGTAAATTGTTAAATATTTTCTTGATAAAATAGATATGTTTGATTGATTGTGAAAAAGTTTAAAGATTAAATACCCCATTATAAAGGTATTTTCAATCTTTCTTTTAATTCTGTACTACAATAGATTACCCATTCTTTTACTTTTTCCACCATAACAGGCCTTTACTTTCTCCAATAAATTACCATTTATTTTCTCTAAATAAATTACCCATTAACCATGATAGACCTCTGCTTTCTCTCCTCAATTACCCCTTCAACATACACCTCTACTTTCTCGGACAAATTACCCATTCACCATGACAGGCCTCTACCCTTATAATAACATCATGGCAGGCCTCTACCTTTATAATAACATTATTGAATGGGGATAAACAAAATTAATAACTCCTTAACAAGAACGTGTCTGGTTGCAGGTAGTTCACGATGTGGATCTGCAAAAGCTGCCGGTGCGTTTTGCAATGGATAGGGCCGGACTGGTTGGGGCAGACGGTCCTACTCATTGTGGTTCTTTTGATGTGGCCTATATGGCCTGCCTGCCCAACATGATTGTAATGGCTCCGTCAGACGAGGTAGAACTGATGCACATAGTTGCAACCGCTGCAGCAATTGACGATCGACCCAGCTGTTTCAGGTTCCCTAGGGGCAACGGAGTAGGGTTGTCAAATTTGCCCTTAAATAACAAGGGTGTTCCACTTGAGGTATACTGGTGATTCCATCTTCTGTATAAAAGGATTAGGTCATAGATTTATTATGTGTTTCTGATAGGTTGGACTGTATGCAGATTGGCAAAGGTCGCATTCTGGTAGAAGGCACCCGAGTTGCGATTCTAGGGTTTGGTACGATTATACAGAATTGTCTTGCAGCTGGAAAAATCCTAAATGAACAAGCTGGCATATCAGTCACCATTGCAGATGCTCGTTTCTGCAAGCCTTTGGATGGAGATTTGATCAAACGGTTGGCTAAAGAGCACGAGATCCTATTGACTGTGGAGGAAGGATCCATTGGGGGTTTTGGATCCCATGTCTCCCATTTCCTGGCTTTGAACGGGCTACTTGATGGAAAGCTTAAGGTTGATTTCATTAAAATATATTTGTATTTAAGTAAAATTGAGTTCTGTTTTCTAGCTTAAGGTTGATTTCATTAAAATCTATTTGTATTCCAGTAATTGAGTTCTATTTTTTTTATATTGTTACAATGGTTATTAGGGTTATTCTTATTTGGATTGTAGATTTAGAGAATATTTTGAAATTGGATCCATATTATTTGAAGTTTAGTTCCAATAAAAAATCATTTTTCCTCATTAAATTCCAAAATGTTTAATTAAATGTGCCATCAAATTAAATTCAACCATTTAAAACTATCCTAACATATTTGAAATTCTGGATTGCAGTGGAGGGCAATGGTACTACCAGATAGATACATTGACCATGGAGCTCCCAAAGATCAAATCGAAGAAGCAGGTTTGACTCCAGAGCATATTGCAGCTACCATAATGTCCCTCCTGGGCAAGCCTCATGATGCTCTTCTGAAGCACCGATAAATACATCATGTTTTAAGAGGACAAGCGTAGATTTTGCTTATCCTATCAATAAGGCTATGCAGCAAGTTGGAGGACTCTGGTCAGCCATGAGACCCTTTATTTGTCAAATGTAAATCTGTTTACAGTTTCTAATAATAAAGAAGATAATATCTTGTTTTAAGAGCATTTAGCGTTGACAATACACTGGTAAAGAAAATTCACACGTTTAGTCGTGTGTAGCAATATGTAAATGTCAAGAAAGATGCAAAACTCACACGGTTTAGTCGTGGGTAGCCATATGTAAATATCAGTAACATAGTAGATAGAATAAATAATATAATAAAAATCATTACATTCTCGAGGTAGAACTCCACATTGCTATAAAAACTTGTGTAATGGGTTGATGATTAATGGAATATAACCTCATTCTATCCTGAATTTACTATCCCCATAGTCTTTTATATGGAATATTTCAACTTTTTCAAAATAAGAAGATGATGATTTCATCACATGTGAATGTTATACTATTGAATTTTGTCATACATATACATGTTTTGGTTTTTCATCTTTAGAGGTTATAAGCTTTAACACATTCATATTTAAATCATAATTTATTCTCTGAACACTTTTTTATTATTTCATTATTAGTTTGGGGTTAGTCTTAACACAACTATTTTTGTAATTTTTTTTATTATGAATTTCAAATTGTAACAAGGCTATCATTTTCTTTCTCTGAAAGCATTTCTGATCTTTGGATGATGGATACTCATCTAATCACTAGGAGTAAGGATGCTTTAGCACTTTTAGCTGTTGTCCCTATAAAGTCATTTGTGAATTGAATTTAGATAACTCATGATGCAATAAAATTGGTTAATTTATGTATATTCTTAATTTTGAGAACTCAAATTCATCTTTCCCTACTTCTTTATGTATATCTAATTTCAAAAGATTTAAGTGGTAACCAAGAGTTTTCTTTGTTTCACTATTTTGTTGATTTTCTAGAAAAAAATTTCTTGTGGTTTTGTTTCCATTGTCTTGTTGTTCACCTTCATCTTCCTCTTCTCATTTTGCATGGTTTACTATTTATGTTTCACTTAGTGTTTAGTATTTCACCCTCCTTAATTTCCAACCCCATATTTTTTTATAGGTATAAGGATAGTGGCTTGTTTATTCCATGCTACTACTTATCTTAATGAAGAGGGAAAACCCAAATTCATTTAGCCTCCAAACTTCTTGCTTTTTCACAAGTGGTCTTGCCAGTGTAGTCTTGCAACTCATCATGTAAATGTTAAGTGGTGACCAAGTTTTCTCCTTATTTAACTATTTTGTTTTCCTTTTGTAAGTCTACTTGGTGGCTATGCTCATTATGGGAGGTATTCATGTTCAACCTTCTTTTGTTGGGTATGTGATATTCTTTGCAGACTAGCCCCACTCGTGCCCTTAGTGTAGTAAACACACATGAATTTCGCATCCATTTTTGGTAGTTTTTGGCACACATTTTTTGTTTTTGATGGTTTTGTGGTGCATGTTGGTTCAGTGCATGATTTTCTAATCTCGATTAAGGAATTAAGGATGTATTCTATTTTGGGTTAATGGATTAGTGGTTTTGAATCTTAATATGCATATGCATTTCATTACTATATAAGGTTTAAAAACTAGGGCAGTTATATAAATTAAATGATTGGTAACTACCAATAAGTATCAAGAAAATTCATAATAATTCTCACATTGCTAAAATAAAAAATCATAAAAATTAACTAAATTTTAACTTTATTTTAAATTATTATTAGTTATAAAAAGAGTTAATATAAAAAGAATAAAAATATAAGTTAAACATATCTACATTTAAATAAAACATCAAATAAGTTTCTTAACCATGGAATCTCTTCATCTGTAAATAGACTTGGTTACAATATCATGACTTATCAATACCGCATGCTCAAAAAACCATAATTCACTTCATATGGGACTTGTTCATATGCCATTTTTTTAATTAATTAATTTAATTAAAAATGCAAAAAGGACATAGTTACTTTAGAGATAAATCTCAATCATTGATTTGTGTGTACTGTTATAAATATTCTAGAATATTCCACTGAAGGTAAATCCTTACCATCCACCTAATAATTATTGATAATTAAACTAAAATTTTGAAAACCCTATTCCAAAATAAATACACTTATAGAGATAATTACATTTGATATTATAACAGTTATTGGCATCAAAGCATTAGAAAAATTGGCATAATTTCCTATAATTTAGGAACATCAATTTGATGAATTCACATTAGATGTTTGGTCAAGCTATTTTTTTCAAATCTAAGACACACAATTCATGCCATTGTAAATTTGATGCATGAAGACTACCATGTGGCAGAAATCATACATCACAATTGACGCAGATGGTCATATGTTTGATGCTTATTATTTCCACATGGAATTTGTACGTACGCCTGATGTACTGGGAATTTGTCACATGTACAACATATACATAGGCACAACTCTAGCATAAGATGCTTGAAGACTACCAAGTGGAAAAAATCATACATCAAAGTTGAGGCATTTGATGCTCATTATTTCCACACGGAATTTGTACATAAGTTTGATGTATTTAGGAATTTGTCACATGTACGGCATATACGTAGGCACAAGTCTAACATAAGATGCATGAAGACTACCATGTGGCAGAAAGCATAGATCATAGTTGAGGCAGATGTTCAAAGCATAGATCATAGTTGAGGCAGATGGTCATACATTTGATGCTCATTATTTCCGCACGGAATTTATACATAAGCTTGGCCTATTGGGAATTTGTCACATGTACGACATCTACATTGGCACAACTCTAACATAATATGCATGAAGACTACCATGTGGCAGAAATCATACATCATAGTTGAGGCAGATGGTCATACGTTTGATGCTCATTATTTCCACAACGAATTTATACGTAAGTTTGATGTATTGGAAGTTGTCACATTTATGACATATACATAGGCACAACTCTAACATAAGATGTATGAAGACAACCATGTGGCAAAAATCATACATCATAGTTGAGGAAAATGGTCATACGTTTGATGCTCATTATTTCCACATGGAATTTATACATAAGTTTAATGTATTGGGAATTTGTCACATGTATGACATATACATAGGCACAAATATAAATGTACAACATATACATAGGCATAACTATCACATAAAAAAATCATGGTTGTAGGCCATTTTGTAATGCATTATCTTGCATTTCCCATTAGAGTGGTGAGATGGGTAGGCAAAGTCCATCAAATGTGGGTGGGTGTTAGATTGGCGATATGTAGGGGTATTTTTATGTAAACTTAATACAAATTTTTTTGTTCGATGACAACCGACTTATCGATATTTAAAGGATTAAATGATAAATTTAAAAATAAAAATAGAAAAATTGTTCTACATGAGAAGTTATGGTCATGATGCATTGGATGTAGTGCAACAACCATATCCTAGATCTCTAAGTGGCCTTAATGAAAAAGAGGGGGTCCCAATTTTTTTTCTTTTTTCACACTTCATTTCAAGACCCAACATTAGGCTCGCCATTGGACTCATCTCTTAAAGATATTTCCTATGGTATCAACTTTGTTCAATTTTTATTTATAGGAACAAAATTATGACATTCTGAAACTCTCTCAACTTTTTGGGATTGTCCCCATTAAATGCATGCTAAAGGGCTTCCACTAGCGCATTCCCATAAGCACCAAAATGCATGCCGAGGGACCAAAAAATGCATGTCAAGGGCACAAAATGGATGACCAACGCATGCTAGAAATGCAATCCTAAGGCACAAAATGCATGCCCAACCCTTATGAAAATGCCCATTGGGATTACCATTCCCATAATATGTGTGTTGAGTATACTAAATGAAAACCACAAGGCTTCCACCAATGCATACCTAAACTATAATAAATGCCCACTATATGCATGCCTAGCATACTAAATGCATACCACAAATATTCCACCAAGACACATGCATAGGCACAAAATGCATGCCCTACCCTTAATAAAATTCCCATTGTCACTAAGGAGAATGCATGCACAACACTAAGAAAAATTTCCATTGGGCATAAAAAAAATGGCCAACACATAAGATAAATGCTTGTTGGGCTTAATAAGAGAAATGCATGCCCAACACATAGGATAAATTCTTGTTGGTTTTGAGACAAATGCACACATAACACTTCACTAAAATTCCCGTTGGACACCATTGGATTGAACTCTTTGTTTATATCTAGGACTCTTCAATTCCTTAGAGATAACATTACAAAGAACAATCCTTCTATTGTTTTTAAAGAGGTGGTACTCCTCTTCAATATGATATAATAAATACACAAAGAAATGTATTATACACAAAGAAATGCATACTTGAGATGGAACTAAGGATGCTCAAAATAAAGACACAAAGAGAGATGCTCCACATTTGTAAAAAATGACTATAAGTCATATGCATACTCAACACATACAAGTTTCATATGTATTACAACAAAGGTAAATTTATACAAATGCCTATTGTTATAACATCATATAAAGTCTAGGAAAATACATTATCTTTCCAAAGGTTTCATAGATATAACACACTAACATATTTTGTTCTCAATAGATAAAACAACTATTTCTATTATCATCCTTGGTAACTATTCATGGGTAATAGGAACTAGATATTTTTCTTTGCATTCCTAAACCTTCTCTAAAAAGATATCATAGTTATATATATTTTATACTAGACTATATGATCCAAGCTTAAACAGGAATGAAACAACTTACAGATATAATCATAAACATGGAGGTGCAACAGAAAAACACTTCATTTCATTAATAGAAAAATATTGAACTATGTTTACAAACATAATGGAAATAAGATAGCTTGAGTGATGGTATCTTATCTCTAAGAAGAGATGTGGTGGTTACATGCGTCTTAACTTTGTTGCAATGAGGCTCAAGGGCCTATTTATTATTGGAAAACATGAGAAAGCCCTAAAAAAGCAAAACCCTAACCCCAGGAGATGTAACGCCAAGCGTTTGTGGGCCCCATTGGGGTTAGTTGGGCAACCAACTTCCTGGGGTCATAACTTGGTCATATTATCTCTATTTGGGTACAGGTACTACGAGTATGAACCTACTGTGGACCCCAAAAAAACACTGTTTATGTGGTCAAAACTCCTCCAGAAGTTCAAGACCTGAAAAACTGCTAAAAATAGTAAATGATGAAATGAACAAGGAAACAAATGAGACTAATTGGGGGGTCTAGGTGGAATAGGCGGGTGGCCACCAATATCCACCTAGATCATTCCTCCCCCCCTTAGGAATAAATGGTCCCCATTGCGTGCAGAGCCTCCATGAGGTGAGGAAATTTCTGTTGAACCTAGTCCCTAGTGAACCACTTTCCCTAGTGAAGGAGTTGACCTGCTTTGACAACTCGATATTGTTGTATCCTTTGTTGGCGATTGTTCTTTATCTATGTTTCCTTGATTTGATTAGCTGTGTCTTATTCCATGCAGTCCTGGTTGAGCTCTGTTGGTGTGAGATGTTCTACAATGTTAGATGTGTCCAATAATGGTGGACAGTATGGCCGAAGGCAATCTACATTGAACACTGGGTGCAAGCCAAGGAGTGGTTGGATTCTAAGATCGAAGGCATTGTCAACAATGGCCTTGGTGATGGTGTATGACCCATATTGGAGCGTGTGAAGCTTGTAGTGGGGTCTAGCAAGTCACTGCTTCTGTAAATGTAGCCAAACTTTGTCGTCCACCTAGAACTTGTGCGACACTCGATGCTGATCATGGAGTTGCTTGTACTTAGCATTGGCCTTGTCCAATATATCATGGACCTATTGGCGGATGTGTTGAATGCACTCAATGAAGTTGTTAGCCCTTTCAGCTTTAGACTAAACATGAGCCTAATCTACCTAAGTGGTTGCAAATGGTATCGCCACATCAATGGGGCATAATGGCTGAAATCCCAACCCTACCTAAAAGGGGTTGTGGCCTATTGAGTTGTGGAGAGCTTTGTTGTAGCAGTGTTGGACATAGGGGATACTTTCATCCCACGTGTTTCGATGCTTTGAGTTGTACATGCATAGAATGTGTACGATCATCTTGCTGACAACCTCTGTTTGGCCATCAATTTGGGGATGGAAAGCCATGGAATTAATAAGTTTTGTATCCAGCATGGACCAGATACTTGACCAAAATGCACTTAGGAATTTGTTGTCCTGATATCAAGCAATGGACTATGGGATCCCAAAGTGTACCCACACTTTCTCAAAAAAGAGCTTAGCGGTGGCCTCTAGTGTGATACTCTTCTTGCAGGCCGCCATGATGGCCATCTTAGAGAATCTATCGATGACCATGAAAACACAATCATTTCCGTTCTTAGTAGAAGAAAGGCCTGACATGTAATCCACGGAGACAGATTCCCAAGGTTGTCTAGGATTAGGTAGAGGAGTATATAGGCCTTGCTTCTTGATGGTTGGTTTGGAAATGACACAGGCGGTGCAAGATCTAATGTAATTCCCAACATCCTGACGAAGTTTTGGTAAATAAAATACTTCTCCAATACCACCATTGTTTTCTCTACTCCATAATGTCCAACAAGCTGACTGTAGTGTGCCTCCAAAATCATCTTGGCACGCTCACTTGAAGGAACATATATGTGTCCTAGGTGGCATAATAGTGCATCTTGAAGGTGAAAATTTTGAACTTTCTTCCCTTCTAGGAGTGTCTGGTATATACTACTGAATTTTTGATCGCTCTTGTAAAGATGTGGCCACCCCGATGTCTCATGCCCATAGGAGTCAAGCACAGTGATCAGCGCCATGATTGGTGATCAGTTGAGGCAATCAACGATGTTATTACTATTTCCCTTCTTATACTTAATGTTGAAATGGAACTGTTGTAGATAGGTGGACCATTTATGATGGCAGTTGTTCTATAACTTCCCTTGTGTTTGTGTGAATTGTAGAGGTCGGTGATCTGTGTGGATGACCATTTCCTTCCCTATAATGTAATACTTCCATTGAAGACAGACCTGCACAATGGAATACATTTCTTTGTCGTAAGTGGGGTACTTTCGGATTGTGTCTGAAAGTGTCTCACCGTGGTAAGCCAATGGATGCCCATGCTGAGTAAGAACTGTACCAATAACATAGTCATAGGCATCTATCTCAATCTCAAATGGTTCTTCTAGGTCTGGTAATATGAGCATTGGTGCAGAATAAAGGCGATTCTTCAACTCGAATAACATTTTTTGTTTGGTTTCCGACCAATAAAAAAATTCTTTCGCTCTGCCCTTGCTGACTTGACTTAAAGGCCAAGTGATATGAGAGAACCCCAATATGAACCTACAGTAGAAATTGGCAAGACGCAAAAATATGTGGAGCTCTGTTAGAGTGGTTAGGGTTGGTCAATCCCGAATGACTTGTATCTTGGATGGGTCCACATGTACACCCTCCTCATCAATGATATATACTAGATATTGGACCTAGGTCAGGCCAAAGGTGCATTTCTCCAAGTTTGCACACAACTTGTGTTATCGCAAGGTTTGAAGGACCTGTCGAATATGGTGGAGGTGCTCTTCCCAACTTTGGCTGAAGATCAAGATTTTGTCTAAATACACCACCACGAATGCATTGGTGAAGGTTCCCAAGATGTCATCCATGAGTCTTATGAAGGTTGCAGGGGCATTCATCAATCTAAATGGCATGACCAACCATTGGAAAAGGCCCTCCTTGGATTTGAATGTAATCTTCCACACATCAGAGGATTCAATAGGCACCTAGTGATAACCTGACTTTAATTCAATATTGCTTAATATTTGGCCCCTTTGAGCTGGTCCAGAAGGTCATCAATCCATAGGATTGGGTACCTATTCCAGAAAATGATCTTGTTCAACGCTTGATACTCAATAGAGAGCGTCCACGTCCCATACTTCTTTTGTACCAGTGCGATTGGGCTCTGACAAGGTGATGAGCTTGGCTTGATGTGCCCTTTCTGCAATAGTTCCTGAATCTGCCTTACTTGATCTCATCGTTATCTAGAATAAAGAATTGATAGATCATTCCATTGGGCAGTGGCACACCCGAGGTCAGACCGATGGAGTGCTTGACCTAACAGAGTAGAGTTACCACTATGGGTGAGGTGAAAATATCCTTGTACTCCTCCAGGACCTTGTCCATCTATTGTCACTGTGCAGAGGAGCCCTGACTTGAATCTACGGTCACAACCTTCTTCTTACCCTAGGGGAAAATCATAAGGAAAATGAATTTCCTGGTTTGTGAAATGATCTTACTGCATTGCTTTACAATGAATAAAGAGATGGTGGTAGGTTGGGCTACCTCCAGTAACTTGTACAACTTATTAGCCAAATTAATAATCATAGAGCGAGGTCTAGACTCATATACAACATTTCGCTTCCACAAGTATGGATGTCCTAGAAATACATCACAAAATTCAAGAGGAGCAGTGTCACACAGTACCTCACCCGTGAAGGGCTTGATGTTGTAAGGAAGGCGACACTGCTAGCTAACGTGAAGATTTTGTCCTTGGTGACGCCACCTGATGGTGTAAGACTGTGGATGTGATGTAGTCTTTAGGCCTAGTCGTTTCATGACCTCTGCTGAAATGAGGTTCTTTTGGTCCCATTGTCAACATGAACTACAACAGAGAACCCTTTACACACATCTATGTGTGGAAGAGGCTTCCCCCTCCTCTATATCTTTAGGCTCAATCTTTTGGATCTTGGTGGTGGCCACGTTGGCACTAAGCTTTGCATCAATGATCTGCTTCCCTTTGTTAACTCTCTTATCGGGTTCTGATTTCGAGTCAGAACCCGCGTCTAATTTAGAAGCCTTCAGCTCAGCCACTAGTGACTGCTTGGCCCGACACTCACTTGTATTGTGAGTGGAGCTCTTATGGAACTCGCACCATTTTCCCGTGTCCTTCTTCGTCTTCATGGTGTTGTTCTTTTCTTGAGGCTTCGGAGGGCTGTCCTGGGTAGCCCCGCCTTGGCTTGGTCCTTTGTTCTGTGGTTTGGGGGCACTTTTTCCTTGCTTTGGATTTGCAGATCCAAAGTCCTGCTTCTTCTGTTTAAACTTCTGCTCAAGCTTGACAACGTACCGATACGTCCTGTCAAGTGAGGAAATGTCAAGGAACTCCATCTCATCCTGGATGTACTTATGTAGAGAGCCATGGTACTTGAGAACCAAATTCCACTCAGTATCCTTGATACCCTACTTTGTGCGAAGGTTATGGAAAATATTTGTGAACTCTGGCACATATTGGTCCCTTCCCTACCATAGCATGGTCCACTTTTTGTATTTTCCTTCATAGCTCCTGACAGGGTAATATTGTTCCTTGATGGCTTCTCAAAAAGAATTCCATGTGGGTGCGGTTGAAAACAACGAGGCTTCACTCTCATCCTTTTGTTCAGAGTAGGTTTCCCACCAGTCCCCGACGTGTGGGATGGCTTTATGAAGTGAAAAAGTAATCTTTCCCTGATTGGAAAAGTCATGAACTGAAAAATATCCTTCCAATTGATTTAACCATTTATCTACGGCGTTTGCATCTATCATACCTTCGAATATGGGAATATCAGAGTTAACTTGTACCTTAAAAGGAGTGGGGCCTCCAGAGTCGTTGTTGGATGAAGATGCATCACATGTGGGTAGCCACTGAAGGATCTAGGAAAAGTTATCCATCATCGCATCCCTCTATCGCTCGAGGGCTTCCTCAAGCAACATTTTGAAAGGATCTCCTACCCCTCGTCTTTCTTTTCTTCTACCATGGGAGGTCATTGGGTTTTGTGAGGTGACCTTGCAATGGTTCAACTAGATCAAGCCCTAACTTCTTATACCCTAACCTCATTGGGGAAATGCAAAGAAAAATTGAGAAAGAGAAGACCACTCTGATACGACTCATCCGAACTTAAAAAAGAATGCAACAACCTACATATATAATCATAAACACAAAGATGCAGCAGAAAAACACTTCATTTCATTAATAGAAAAATACTAAACTATGCTTAAAAATAGGATGGAAATAAGATAGCTCGGGCGATGGTAGCTTATCTCTGAGAAGAGATGTGGTGGCTACATGCTTATGAACTATGTTACAATGAGGCTCAAGGGCCTATTTATTATTGGAAAACATGAGAAAACCCTAAACAACCAAAACCCTAACCCTAGGATATGTAACACCAAGTGTTTGTGGGCCCCATTGGGGTTAGTTGGGCGGCCAACTTCCTGGGGTCGTAACTTGGTCATATTATCTCTATTTGGTGCGTACAATACCTTGTTGGAAAGGTCTCGCTGAGTACTACAGGTTTTGTTACAGGCCCCTATTAATGGCTTTGGGGCCTGCTGCAGACCCCAAAAAAAGGTCATTTAGGGGGTCAAAACAGATTTGGAAGTTTAAGACCCAAAAAACTACTAAAAATAGTAAATGCTGAAATGAACAAGGAAACATATGAAACTGACTAGGGGTTCTAGGTGGAATAAGTGGGTGGACACCAATATCCACTTGGATCACTATAACATGGTTTTACATGTAGTTTAATCAATCTTTTAGCATACTTTCAATGCAAGCATTTATCTAACCCTGCGTTCATCATTGTATAATATCAATGCTTCACCATATCACAACTTATTGAATTTTCTTAAAAAATGAATGGTAGAAACTGGTTTTTTGATCAGATAATTAATTCCTAATCATATCCAATCAATTTATATTATGCCACTTATATCTTTGAGAAATTATACACAGAAAATATCAACAACATGTTTAAGAGAAAATTTCACCTACAATAGTAGGCTAATTTAAGCCCAACAGACTTGCCCACAGTTTTCCCAGACAATGTGTGCATCTACAAAATGATGCAATAAGGAAGAAAACCTCTAAGCATACACAAGTAGTCAAGGAGAAAAGATGAAAGAGTTACCTTGCTATGATGAGAATATAGTCTCCATTGGTGTATCAAGCTTGGAATAAGATCTCCCAGAGATATTGGCTCTTTCTTCTTCATTGAAACCTACACACAAACAATAGAAAGCATGATGTTGGTGCATGAAAACCAAATCACTCATGAAACATAAGAAAAATATACATGAAGGTAAATGGGAGAATATTCCATTACATTTCATTAATCATGAACTGAAAATACATGGATAAGAAATCTTGCAGCTCCTTCTTGGATCACTCTCCTAACCTCTATGCTCACTAGAATTATAACTTGCTAGCATAATTTTATCATGGAAAATATCTTCATCATTTTAGCATACAATAATGTTCCTGTCCCCTATGACTAGTGGAGATCTTAGTTTATATATATTTATTTGGTGATTAGCCACATTAAAACTAGACACATTCTTGACCATATCATAGATTATGATTAAACATGACTGAATCAATCTTGATTTGATAAAACTTAACCAAATCAAGCTAATTATTCTATAACTTGCGCTTTGTTTCATAACTGTTGTGGAGAGAGGGCGTTGCTAGCTAATATTTGATCTTAACACTAGCAAACAATGTTGATAGACCTTTTGTTTCATAGCCAAAATTGTACATGCTTGTGTTGAACCTTCAAAAGACCACTTTTTTGGATGTTCCACTTATCACAAGTTGACCCTTTGACTTGGCAAGGATTGTTTCTTTCTCTTAGACTCTAGGGGGTGAAATTTTGAGCTATAATAGATGCCCCCAAATGTATAAGGTCAAAAGAGAATCAGATGGACAAAATACATTACAATAGTAGACCTGTGAGTGAGGCATGGAGAGAGACCATGAACAAGAGCCCTATATTATAGAAAAAGGTATATTCAAATACATAAATAAGTACATCCCTAAGGTAGGCATGTCCATAATTGGTTCTAAGATAATAGAGCATGGTGGCCCACACAATATACTGTGGACTATTGTCATCAAGGACTGGTCTAATACAATGTAGATCTTTAGCACACT
Organism: Pinus taeda; assembly: GCA_000404065.3. Lineage (NCBI taxonomy): Eukaryota > Viridiplantae > Streptophyta > Pinopsida > Pinales > Pinaceae > Pinus > Pinus taeda. The sequence goes on along the minus strand of APFE030346238.1, from coordinate 311,718 downwards.
AGCTACTAGTAGGAAGGGACACTAATGTGTGTGCCCCCAAATATGGTTGTCAAAGTACATAAGATATACTTCGATCATAATTTGGGGAAGGAAATGATCATGAGTGAGGTAGTCTCATGCCCCAAGGTCTTTGAATTTTTCATAATGGTATGACTCAACTACATGCGAATGAATGAGTTGATGTCAAGCATGGAGGGAGACCGTCTGTTTACCAGATATTGAGGTATCACGTTAATAGACATGAGGGAGACCATTGATAATGAAAATGGTTCCCAAGGACCTAATAAAATATGCAAAGTGTGAATGAATGAGATGGAGTTGAGCACTCTGCAGAATTGGTTAACATGTGGTAATGATGAAAACCTAATGTGGACTGTGAGGAAACCTACCATTGATGACTGCAAGCTCCAAGGTACTAGAATATTTCTAGATCTACATCCCAGATAAGGTTCTGAAGTCAACAAGGAGATATCTATTGAAGGAGGGATTTAATCTATCCCCCATCATTAACATGAAACTAACACCAAGATAAGACCTTTGATGATAGAAAATGAAGAATTGATGCACAATTGACATAGGGATGACCAACAGAAAAGGTATGAAAATACTTGTAGATGACCAAATCATGATTGATACTTCCATTAGAAATATAATGGAAGGACACAATAGTTAAATTGTCAACATACACTAAAGAATACCAACAAACATGAGTGTGACACGGGAGGCATCATCAAATCCCATAGCGTAGAAGGGTAACCAATAAAGTGAGATACTAAAAATACCAAATGTAAGACAATGAATCAAACAAGTGCCATGTTCAAGGGTGACATACAACTTCCATGATGGAAATTTGAAAGATAAATAATGCTCCCCCATTTTTGTATAGTGTATCCCCTTCATAATTTAATGAGCATGAAAGAGAAGAAAAGTAATCTCAATAGGTTCCTTTTTCATAAGTTTTATAGAGAGACCAAAAAAGAGATAAAGGTATATTCATGTCCTTCTCATGTTTTAAGGAGATTGAGAATGGAAAAGAGATCACTCACCCACTTTCAATTTAATTAATGAGTAGGAAAATACAGAAATAACTTGATGTTTTCATAGAGGTTTTACAAACATGAAAATATGGTAGGAAAAGAAGCTCGAGGTTTTCATGAGTTTAACAAGTCATGAAAATAATACCAAAATGAACTTATCATTTTCATATATATTTAATAAGCATGAAAATATAGAAAAATTATCTCGGTATTTTCAATGTTTAATGAGCATGAAAAGAAGGCCAAAAGAAATCTTGTTCCAAAGAGATGAGTGGTATAATGATATATATAATATATATATATATATAGTAATATATATATAATATATATATATATATATATATATATGATATATATATAGATGTTGATTGAACCTACCTAAGAAAAGTAAGAAGTGTTGGAAACGTGTCTAGCAATGGAAAACCACTCATCACAACAATCTTTTTCAAAGGTGATGGAAGGTTGTGAGATGGAGGAAAGGCCAATGCAAAGAGAAGTGGTCGAGCATGGCTACAAAACTCGTAAGCAAAACAAAAGAAAGCATTGTTATGAAAACATTGAGCAATAAAGTTAGGACCATAAGTATAGGAGATTGTAAAGAAACATGTAAAAAAGATGTGTGCGGACCCCCTATAGGGTGATATCTAGAAATTATTTAAAAAGAGAGGCATGAGGCTCATTCCCAATGTCATGCTTGGTACTAAAGAGGATCCTCGTACCTATGAAAAACTATTGCATGGGCACCAAAACAACAATTGAGTGCTATTATAGGGTGTCCATGGAGGGTATGCTCTACCACACAAGTTACAACATGCAAAAAGGAGTGGTTAACGTCGTAACCTGGTGGGGTGGACCCTAAGGCAAGGTGAAATAGTGATGGAAAAGACAAATAATGCAATGAAAAAATAAATGGGTCCTAGTGTTATATTCCAGTGTTAGTGATATATCTCAGAGCAAGATGAAGTTCTTTTATTTTTTGGTGTATTATATACATATGTACAAATCATGACATAGTCTGATAGGTTATGCAATATAGTGCCCACTATCAGGCATAGTCCAAGGATTGCAATGTATGAACTCATGTGTGGTTGTTGGAAAAATGTGGCACACCATGATAGGGCCATGCCACATCCAATTAGACTTCCACATTCCTAAAGGTTGATGATTCCAAGGATATCTTAGAACCATAACATTATCAGGGAAAAAGCGAGCACATAAAGGGTGAATGGGCTCCTGAGCTAAGAGAACTACTTGATAAAATTCATTAAGATATTAAGAGTGTATGAGACATTCTTTTGTGTGGGAAGTTAGAGTGGATAATCTAGCAACAAGTTTAATGATAAAAATCTTTGACTTGACTCAGTCCAAGGGTGGCACTTTGTTGGATGACACAAGAAATTCCCCATGGTTTGATTCAATATTTTGAGTGCCAATATCCATCATTTTCGATGTTAAGAGAGTAGAGGCATCATGAGGCATAATTCCCCTTCGATTATTTTGTGAATCCATGACCTCCGAGAGGGGCTTATCTTAATGTGACTCAACATAAAGAGGATCATGTGAAAGTGATGGAGTGATGACCCATGTGGGAAATGTAGCTTGATCATATTCCATATTGGGATGGAGTTTATGACAAGTTTCATCAAGTGGTGGTGGGACCATTGAAGAGGTGATTAATTCCTCAAAATGTGGCACCTTTTCCCTGTGGGAATCATCTTTCATAGGCATTTCTTGAGGATCAAGAGGTCTAAGAGATTCATTAGTGATAGAAGATATCATATCAATCATGTAAGTATATGGAAATGGATTTGATGGAGCAAGGGGAAAGGTGCCCATCAATGAGGAGTATCTGAAAATTCCTACTCCAATGCTTTTAGCAAGGGTGGTGGAATCACTAAAAAATGGGACCATGTAACTATCGTGAAATTGAAGATTAGGCTTACAAAAGTCTAACTAGCGAATGGTGACTATCTTACCCTCGTTGGGAACATGATGACTCGAAATAATGAAGACACAATAATGATCATAGCATAAAACCAACTTCTCCAAAGAAGGAGGTTATAAGCAAGTGTTGTATTGATGATCTTGACCTCAATAGAGATCATTTTCCCCCTAGTTCTATAGGTAAAGCAAAGAATACCCCTTGAGGCTGCAAGCTATGCCCGTCAAAAGCCTTAAATGTCGATCTAGGTGCAAAAAATTTTGGGGAACCAAGATATTTATGACTCTTTGACGACATAATGCATGTTGATGTCACTTCATCCAAAAATTTCCTATGAACACATTGTCCAAAAGCATGAAACATATTCTAGAATGCTAGATGACGTGGAAGATAGGGTTTCTATAAAGAATATTTAAGGTCATGATATTTGAATATGAGGGATCCATCCCACCAATGGTAGATAATAGTGCATTGTGTTGTGTTGGGAAACTTTAGAAAACTTCTAGTAAGGACATAACAGTGGAAGCTTGGGCTAGATCCTTCACAATACTATAATTGTTAGTGCCCTTCAAATTAGGATACGCATTTTGAAGTGTTACCTTAGGTGGGTATGACATAGTGGTCAATGATGGCTTATCAAAATGAAGTCGACCACTAGGTAGAGGTTGGGTCATGGGCCCCAAGGTAGAAGTTCCACTCTTAGGATTCTCATAATTATCTGCTCTTAGAGTCATGACATTGATATTTGAATTAACCATAAAGATATTTTATGTAAAATACAAGGAATTAGAAGAAGTGTTTCCCATGTTTCCCAATTTCTAAGGTGGTGGAGGGCTAGCAACCATGTGTTGTTGTTGGGCCAGGAAGGATTAGTTAAGGTAGCTAGTTGATTAGAAGGTTGTTGTGAAAAATACCTATGAATCTCATTAATCCCGGGGTACTCATGAATAAAATGATCATCCCAACAAATCTTGCAAGGGAAGCTATTCTTCTTCTTCTCCTCGGTACCACTTAGTGTTTTCTTGGCTTTGTGATACCCCTTGTTCCTCAGTCAGAGTTTTAGACTTATTCTTTTTCTTCTTACCTCCTAGATGCTAAGGATTATTATTTGATCCAAATTTATAAAGGGACAAAATGAAATACAAATATAAATAGAAACACAGAGATAGGTTGAAAAAAAAAACTTCAATTCATTAATAACAAAGTACTAAAAAGTGTTTACATGCAGAATGGAAATAAACGAGCTCAAGCGATGGTAGCTTATCTCTGAGAAGAGATGTGGCAGATCATTCCTTTTGAACTGTGCTAAAATGAGGATTGGAGACCTATTTATTATGGAGAAACAATGAAAAACCCTAAACATCCAAAAGCCTAACCCTAGGAGATGAAGCACCAAAATGTTGTGGGTCTAGTTGGGGTAAATTGGTACATCAACTTCCTAGGGTCATAACTTTGGCATACGATCTTTGTTTGGTGCATACGATACCTCGCTAGAAAGATCTATCAAAGGAATACAAATTTAAACTACCAAACCTTATTATAGCTTGTGGGTTTTCCCATTTTCCAAAAAACATCGTTTAAGGCCTCAAAACAGATCTGGAAGTTCAGGACCTGAAAAATTATCAAAAATAGTAAGTTTTGCTACAATTAAGGAAACTAAAAGAAATAATGGTGGGGGTCCAAGTGGAATAAGTAGTTGGCCACCAATATCCACTTGGATCTATCCTCCCCCCTTAGGAATTAATGGTCCACATTGCATTTAGTGCCTCCATGAGATGGGGAAAATTTTGCTGAACTTGGTCCCTGATGAGCCACTTGTCTTGGTGCAAGAGATGGCCAACTTTGAAAACTCAATACAGTTGAACCCTCTGCTTCTGAGTGCTCTTGATTTGTGTGTCCATGATCCGATCAGTTGTGGCCTGTTCAATGTAGTTTGGGTTGAGCTCTGTTGGTGTCAACTTCTCAACAATGTCTGATGTGTAAAAAAATGGTGGAAAGTATAGTCGAAGGTGACCCACATTGTATACGGGGTGCAAGCCAAGGAATACAATGACACTAAGTTCGAAATCATTGTATTTCATAGTCTTGGTGATTATGCAAGGCTTATATCAGAGTGGTCAAAGTTTACAATTCGCTCCATCGATGCACTCTTTTTGTAAATGTAACCAAACTTTGCCACCCACCTAATATTATGGGGAACCCGATTCTGATCATGTTGTTGTTTGTATTTGGCATTCTATTTCTCTAATATGTTGTGAACTTGCTGGTATATATGCTGGGTGCACTTAATAAACCTGGTGGCTTTATCAACTTTAGATTGAACATGGGAAAATTCTTCTTGTGTACCTGCAAACAGTAGTGCAACATCAAGGGGATATAATGGTTGAAATCCTAGTCCCACTTCAAAGGGGTTGTGGCCAGTTGAGCTATGGAGACATTTTTTGCAGTTGTGTTGTATATAGGGAAGAATATCATGCCATATCTATGGATTCTTAGAGCTATACATGCGTAATAAATAGTGATTTATTTAATTATTCCTAAATGATTTGGTCAAATGTGACAAGGAATAATTATCAAACAATGAATTAATAATTATTCCTATAGAAAATTAAGTAAATAATGATTTACTCAATTATTCTGATGGGTTTTTAAAACTTTAACAAGAAATAACCCATGAGTGTTAGGAGCAAATAACCCATGAGTTTTAGTTAGAAAAAACCTTGAGAATAATTGAGTAAATCTTATGTATGTTAGGAGAAAATCTTATGACTAAAATACACTTCCACTAGACACCAAAGGGAAGTCACAGAGAGAGAGAGAGAGAGAGAGAGAGAGAGAGAGAGAGAACTAAAGCAATGCAAGGAAGGACAAAAATGGAGGGGGTGAGACATACTAAACTGATAGAAGTCTCCTTTTATGTTGGAGTACATAATATCAAATGAGGTGGGGGAGGCATATCCATACCTGCCAAGATAACTTAGTACAAAGAATAATGGTGAGCCCAACAATGTGGGACTGAGCTACGAAGTACATGATACATGTTATGCTAGCATCAATGGGCCAAAAAATAATACAATGAATCCCATATACATAATGTGTTTGGAAAGACATAGGTCATGATTAAATACAATAACATATGAGTACATGAGACATAATGCGCGTCAAGATGACATGGTTGGGGGGGGGTCACAACTAAAGGAAACATGTTGCAGAGGAAAGGGCTTTGAAGATCTCAATGGATCATTTAAAGGAGAAATGCAATTTGTGGGCACTGTAAGCAGCTGAAACCGAACCCATCACATCTACAGAACTACATGTAAGGCTGGATCAAAATTTACAGACGTACGGGCATGTGGGGGGATACCTGAAGGTCCACCCCATCATGAGGTCTAGAACATCTCACGCACACCCAAGAATCACTGGGATAATCATCTAAATCACTGAATTGTCATGTGTACAATTCTCATTTGTGTGATAATGAGTTGGAGTCGAGCACATGAAAAATAACCGAGTCAAAGGGAAATGATGAGTCCCTTTGCTTGATCCGAGGCACTAAAAAAAATGAAGGCTAGAACTAAGGTACACCACCCTCTAGACCACACTTTTGGAATAAATGTGCTGAAGTCGACAGAAGAGGGCCCACAAGAGTTAAGGAAATGAGGAATCCTTAACAAAGGCATGAGGTATCATAGTAGAGTGACTGATGGAATGACACCAGGGATGATGATGGAAGGAAACAATATGAATGTTGGGCTAATGAATTCCCTTATCAGAGCATAATATGCATGGTTGAATTCGGAGTGACTGACTCAATTCCAGAGGGGATGGTCAATTACTGAGATGGGGGTTGTTCAAAGACGGAGCAGTATAGCTAGAGGCTAAATATGAACATGATGCGATGAACAAGACATAGATATGCATGGAATACTATAACTGGATTCAAGGGCACTCGTAACAGACTCCATAGATACATGGATGACTCATCTCGGATGCTCTGAATAAAGGTGACTTGATGATGCTGCCACATGGGGAATGCCCAAGGGGAACATAAAAACATGATTAAAGTATGCTTACTCATGACAAAAATTGACACATGAGTAAACCAATGTTGGGTAAAGTGGTACCATAGTATAGCTTGGTCAAATGAAGAAATTTGGTTTTAATAGGCAACAAAGCGACACCTCATGGAAAAAATGGCTTCCTTGTGACCAAAAATAAATGGAGACCCATTATAGGATTTGGTGAGATATTTCCAATGATGATAGTGACTCATCAAACTGGGATACAGTTTGGTCGCAATGGGTGACATAAAAACAATTTGTTTTCTTATAAAAGGGCTTCTTTCCACCAAATCTAATTCATTTGCATAGTGAGTTTTAGGAGAATTTGGAGAGGAGGAGAAGGCCCTAAATCTTGTGGAGATCCTAGCAGAAAAAATGGCCATCAGATTTTAGATATGTGACTTTTAGGTATGTGGCCTTACTTTTCTAAAAATGGCCTTAATGCTTCTTGGAAGGATGGTTCTTGGTGAAGAATCAAGGTAAAATGGGAATACATGAATGAACTACTAGAGAAGGTCTAGGATCATCCCTGCCCAACAAGTCAAACATGGGGACTAGGTGGTAATTGCATCACATAGAGTAGAATATGAAGATATGGGATCAAGCATCTACAATATGTGATGTGTATATGGCTTTCCGGAGAGGCTGGTAGGAAAGATTATCCAAGGAATGAAAGGATAATTGACCATACCTAGATCATTGGGGTCTAGTCCAAGGCTTATCTTAATCAAGTGAGAAGGTGGCTAGGGGCCATCATGCCCCCAAGATTGATATTTTTCCCCTCACCATATCTGGTGAAGCGAAACTGATGAAGTATGCCAAAGGTGGGAATGATGCCCCCAACTAGAGGATTTTTTGGAGCACCATTGTGTTCCAAGTGCTTAGATAAGGGATTCAAGAATTCGGTCCTATTGGCACGAGATCCTCCAAAGGATAATAAGGAGATGTAGAGTCATATATGCCCCCCAATTTTGTATGGATAGATGTAGCATGCTATGGGCATACCAGATGTATCTAGAGTAGTGGTATCTAAACACATTTTGATGATGTGGTTTGCCATTTGTTTATGTTATGGATGTCTTCTTATGGGAAGAATGTATGATGGGTGCAGTATGAGAAAGGAAATAATGGATTATCAATCTCACTTGGTACTGCATGTATGAATCAAATGGACTAAATTTCTGGGTTCACATACATGGTGTCACTATACCAAATAGTGGATTTGAATATAATGAATTGATTCTCACCTAGACAACACAAGGGTGAAACAAAAACAATGTATAATAGACTGGGTTGTTGAGTGAAGATGGAGGGATGATTAAGTGGATCATACCCATGGTGATGTAGAGTGATATGGGACACCAAAGTTTCTTCTAAATGGGACAGAATAGTGGTACTAAAGTCAACACTACTAGATGCAGGAGGAGGGTTGGGGAGAATTTCTTCTTATAGACTCTCAAAAGTGGATGCCCCTTACCCAAACATTGAGTGGAAATGTAATGGCCATAAGGTGTATGCGTTAGAATTCATGGGTTCAAAGTACGGGGTTATTGAACCAATCAACCTCACCATGAATGAAGTTTTTGGACTTCACAACATATTGATCATGGGTTTGTTGTAGAAGGAAGTATGCACGATGGTGCATATCATCTCAAGGATAATCGAATGTGGTCATGTCTTCCATGATGTCTTCGTCAGAATGAAAGATGGGGGAATGGGAGGAAAAGAGACCACATGATGAAGAGGAGCTACTTCAAGCATATTCATTAGAGACAAGGTTCACATACACATTTTCAATGCTAGGAGACATGTGACTATTAGATGTGACATCTACTGATGTTGAGACCGAAGTGTTCATTGAATAAGGTCCAATAGAATAACAATAGGAGATGTCAAGATAGTCCCAAATATTGATCTCATGGATGACGATAGGTAGAGAATAGGAGTGGTACTATCTGTCACCTTGATATCAGGGGGAGGTATCATGATGGGTGGTTGAGAGACTTCCTACTATGGCATAAGAGTCTGACCATAACCTGCAGGTAGAGGAGAGGTGGAATCACTATGAGTGACCTCTAATTTGGGAAGCACTTGAAGTGTATAATGAAAGCCTTTGAGATGGGGAAAATGATGAGAATAATGGACCATAATCATCACACAAATCACAAGGTTCATTCATGCATAATGATCTATTCTTCTTAGTTGACTCGAGTAAGTTAACATGAACCTCAGGAATGTTAGAATCAGGGAGGGTATTAGAGACCACATTCCTAATATGAGTGAGTTCAAGACAATTATTGGTGGCATGAACAACAACATCACTCAAGACACATGGAAGAGTAGGCTTTGGCAACTTAGGAGGAGCTAGATTTGGTTGGGTTGCCTTGTCTTTGGTTCCCTTTTTCTGGGCTTCCCCCCCTTCACCAGATGCTTTCACAACAAGAGGAGGTTCCTGTTGAGGTTTTTGTGGAACTGAAGCAAAGGAATGGGTAGGAACAATAGGTTGAACTAGGTTAAAATAATTGTAAGGTTTGATTTGATCAGGGGGAGTGTTTGCGGGAGGATCAATGTCCCAGCCTAGGATCCCCAAGGTAATGTTAGGTAAAATCAACATAGCCATGACAGGTCTAGAATAAACTACTAGGAGTGGAAATAAAAATGGTATATGACCAGAAGGGTAATGACCTAGGGGAATGTTGCAAGATGGCTAAGACCTGGGGGAACGGTTCCAAGATGGAAAGGACTAGGAGAGATACAATAGAAGGAAAAGGACCTTGAGTTGTAGTAGTTGAACGCTGAGTTGAGTTAGGAGTAGCAGGTTACGAAGGTGATGGTTATTGTGAAGGTGTACCAGACCGCTTGTGAGTAGCCCGTGACGTTGGAAGCCTGTAAACGCTCGATGAGCTAGGCTCAGAAGGAGTAGGTGGTCAACCATAATAAGCACCAATTGGTGAGGGATGAGATAGTCTTATTGCCAATCATCAATGGTATAGGGGATTGAGGTGCAGTGTGAGACTTAGGATCATAGTACGCTAGCTAATTATTGGGTTGCGTTATATTCTTTCCACGACTAGCCCACGTAGTTAATCGGGGGGTTAGAGGGGAGGCGGAGCCCCCCCATTCGTTGCATCGATTGCATAGAGGGGGGGTCACAGGGGGTTTGAGCGGTGCAGGTAACCCCCCTCTATGGGGTCTGGGGTAGCGCCTCAGAAAATTTTGTTTTTGGAACCTATATTAGGTTGTGCGGACCCACCTATGGTTTTATGCATGATTTTCGCACATGGTTTTCGACGCGATGGTTTTCGCTCCATGGTTTTGGACGCGATGGTTTTCGGTCCATGGTATTGGATGCTTCATCATGTATAAATATGTATTGTAACATTGAAAGGAACATAATGAAAAATCGAGCTGGTAGTCCCGGTTTTGGGATCTAGGGGAAAATCTTTGTGTATATGCGTTTTATGTGTTATGCTCTCACATTGTTTATGTTCTATGTTTTAGAATTTGTATGCAGGTAATTTTTGTATGGGGTTAAAACCTACATTTGGTATCAGAGATGTTTTGTCTTCAAGGGGATGCCATTGTTGCTGAGGGGTTTTGCTTGGGCCTCTGGTAGACCCTGTTCAGTGGGAGATCTGCGAGAACGATTCTGGTGGTGAAAGAAGATGGCGAGCAGTGGAAAGAGAGAATTTGAGAAATTTAATGGTGAGAATTTTGAGTTATGGAAACTCAAGATGGAGGATCTATTGGTGGATAAAGATCAGTGGATCGCCGTAGATCCAAATGCTAAACCAACAAGAGTGTCTGATGAAGAATGGAAGAAGTTGGATCGGAAGGAAAAGAGCACAATACGATTGTGTGTCTCAGATTCAGTATTGTTGAATATATTAGGGAAGCTATGGTGAAGGCTTTGTGGGACAAGTAGGGACTTTGTACCAATCTAAGTCTCTGGTGAATAAATTGTTCCAATGGAAAAAGCTATATAACCTGAGGATGAAATATGGAGACTCGGTGACAGAGCATCTAAATGCATTTAATACTGTGGTAAGTCAGTTACTATCTGTTGATATTAATATTTCAGATCAAGATAGGTGCATTGGTTTATTGTCTTCTCTACCAGATTTGTGGGATAATCTGGTTATTGCAATAGGTAGCAATACAACTTCTTTGCAGTTTGATGAAATAGTCTCATGCTTGCTGATGGAGGAGATGAGATAGAAAAATATGGAGATCTAGAATGGTGATGCCTTGTCTATATGAGGACATTCACAGAACAAAAACAAAAATAAGTCATCAAGGGGGAGGTCTAAATGTAGAGGGAGATCTAAATCTCCAGGAAAACCTGTAAAGGTGGTGTGCTAGAAATGCGGAAAGGAAGGGCACTACAAAAGGGACTGTAAATCTAAAGCTCCTGATAAAGGAAAGGGATCTGATGATGCTCCTTCTGTAGAGGTGAAAACCACCTCAGATGAAAGGTGGGGATGTGTACTTGGCTTCTTCAAGTACACATGTAGATCATGAGGCATGGTTGATTGACTCAGGTGCATCCTTTCACTTCACTCCCCATAGAGAGTGTTTTTGCGAGTATGAGAAATACGATGGTGGTGA